>BQKZ01000194.1:170655-181027 GCA_036244855.1 Temnopleurus reevesii | reverse complement strand
ATATATGGGCTATGTTTGAATGCTCTAATTCACTAATGATCTTGCAATTTATCATCTAAACAGCTACGAATTTCCTCCGGCCTTCGCGAATCATGTTCTTTTTTTCTTTCTTTTTTTATTTTTCATTTCACAAAAGATAATGACTGACAAGCGTGACCATTTCCATCATGTTAATTTTTCCTAAATCGATCGACAAATAATAGCCAGTCATTGTGTGAATCACAATAAAATCAGTGCTTGACAATATTTGCAAATTGGGTGTGTGAAAATTGTGTGTCCTTTATGCATGACAGTATTAATTTTTTATCTATTTGGTTAGATCATTGATGCATATAACCCCTAATTGTACTGATTCCTATATACGTTACGACTTACGTTATTTTTAGTTGTATACGGTAATGTTTAAAAAAATAATTGATAATAAAATAAAGACATATTGAAATGAAAATGAATGCATTGTTTCCTGTGAACGTTGATGTGTACATTTGTGTATTTGCCGCCAATTCTTCCATCCCAAAACAAACGAAACTAAGAATGAAATGATATATGATAGATATATGAATCTCTCGGTAAAATAAAATGAGGAGATAAGGATACTCATACTGAGAATATCAACCAAATATATATATTTCAATTATTCTATTATCATGATAGTGGTAGATTGGATCGAGGGCATTTTCAAGTGCTATTGTCTTGTGTGTTTTTTGTTGCTGTTTTTTATGATGATTATTTTAAAAAAGGAAGAAGGTTGAAATAATAGCAAATATTTGTAAGCTTGAAAATTGTTAAATTACAGGGGCTTTGGAGTCAGGGATGATTTTCCTCCTTATATAGCTAACTCAGGTTAAACACGCGTTATTATTGGCAAATCATCGTCGAGGATGAAAAATAGGCCCCTCTATTATTGATTAATGTTAATAGATGTTTGGTTTGGTTTTATTTACCGTCATGTGAATGAGTGATTATTTAATTGTTGATATTAGTTAATGAATATATGAGGGTGTTGTTCAAAAGTTACAATTGATCTCAAGTTGCGGTTGATCGGTACGCGCCAATCAAAATCATTGTTTCATGCCCGCCTTGTTAACCCATAAACTGCTGAACTCTTTTCTTGATGCAATAAATTCCACACAAAACATAGGTTACTTTGACCTTTATTTATGTTATAAATTTAAGTGGTATGATGCTAAGATTTACACAACTTACTCTCAAATAATGTACAATATCATGGCAAAATGTGTTACAGTTTTTTAGTGAATGATCTTTCCTAAAACAATGCTTTGAATATATAATTATGAGTCAAATCAAAGTGAAAGTCAAAGCCCTGTACTAAACCTCTGTGTATATCATAATGAGCTAGGAAAGAATTCAACACAGGCCCTAACATGATAGTCCATTGTGTAATGCTACTGAAGTTTGGAAGAATTCTTTTCAGCCCAGAGTGATGAATGACTATTGGCAACTAATAGCAAATGGATGTTTGAGAAAGTGGTTCATGCACAATAGTTCTGTATCCTTTTGTCATGCACACAGATTTTGGTATGGCAGTTTCAAGTTCTTGGGCCACAAAAGTGGCCCGCAGCAGTTTATGGGTTAAATGCGCATACCGTGCGCGAATGAAAATGCGCGTTACAATCTTCAAAGTTGCAGTTGATTTGCAGTTGATTTTGAGCAACACCCCCTATGACTTTTCTTTATCGAAAGCGGGATCCAACAATTTTCGTATTTCTGGATCTACTTGACACGGCTAAAGATTTACCTCCTTAGGGGTATGGAGTTTATCGATTCACGACATGTTGCCATGCATGTTACAGGTAATTTCTAAAAATGAGCTGGTCAAGAGGTAGTTCTGAATGCAGAATGATAAAGTCCATAAAATTTCCTTTCTATTGCTACCAAGCACTTCTCAACCTGATCTACAGTTTATCTTATATTGTTGTCAAGGCGAAATAACACAGGGGTCTATGAATAAATAATTACGCGTTTGGACCCCTCCTGCATGCAAACTCTATAATTCTGCATGTATCTTGGAACTGAGAAGGGGCTGCATGTGGGCTGCAGCCCTCATACTTTCCTTTTTTTTCTCGAAAAGTAGATACAATTTTACTTTTCTCTTCAAGTATAATAAATCGACATATTGATTCTGCATAACTTGGGAGATCGTGTTGATTCCTTGTCTAACTTTCTTTAAAAGGAACAAAACGTGAAATTCTGTGTACAAATGTGAATAGAGTGTTCTCCATGTTTTCAGCCATTCTGCGCATGTAGGTTGCCAATGAAATAAAATTTGTTGAAAATTCATAACTTTTGAATGGATTGTTTGATTTCGCTCAAATTTCCACAGTTGATCATTGTATTCTTCTCCATCCACTGCGAGCACATCAATGTATGGGTGAAGTTCCCCTTTACATTTCAGGACCTTCAATTTCAACACGTTCTGCGGTCCCTGCGACGTTATGCATGTTCATTACATCTAAATCCCCTCTCCCCTCTCCACCTCCACCACCACATGAACAACTTGTATGTAGCCCTCTATCAGTGCAAGAGTCTCCACCTAATTGAGGCTATTAACATGACGAATGAGCACCCATTCAAGTTGAAGACCTTTCTTTTTCAAGAGCACTCAGAAGGTACCGAGTCAATGGCGAATTGGACAACACACAAGAAGGGGCCGGGTAGTTTACTCACCCGTGTCAAGTGCTTGTAAACCAATTGTCAAATTCAACAATGACATTTAATCTCGTGCTTTTTATTGAAATCTCTTGATGAATTACAACATGCCTTTTGTTCGTACAGAATTCGGGAGGGAGCCAACCGTAATGCCTTTCTCTTATTTATCTTCATTCAACATGTTCAAGCCTCATTGTTTAGACCATCCGATATGGTATATCCATGTTTAGACCAAGGGGAAATTCCCCTTTAGACTTACAATTAATATAAATCACAATCCTGTGTCATAATGTACACTGAAGAGATACAATAAATTGTACAAAATCACAGACCTCTGGATGGTGTTANTGCAAATGCAGATTGAAAAAATGATAGAAACGGGATGGGGATCGTTGTAGAGTTGCAACAATACCAGGAAGACTATTAAGTGTGGAATATGTACATCCTGTTTTGTATAATATTTATCACACATGATACTTTTTTTTTTTTTATTCTAAGGCACTAATATCCCAGTATGTACTTGTACACAGCCAGGAAATACTTCTAGTTCATAAAAAATTCTGTGAGAAACAGGAAATGTGGTGTTTGATCATTTAATCAATCAGTCAGTCAATCAATTAATCGATAGATCGATCGATTGATAGAGATACAATAATCAGCTTACTATCTCATAAACATATTTTAAAAATTCACTTGTATATTGTGATTCATTGACACTAACACTCAGATAGGACTTCTGTGCACCAGAAATAAAAAAACCCTGACAAAAAGTAGTATACAGACTTATTCTATTTATATAACACTAGCAGATCTACCCGTTTGTGTAGTTTTGCCTTCCTAATAAATTTGGGGGAAATAAGATAGTGATGAGTATGACATGAATGAAATATTTTTGCACACCCCTGTCTGTCGAGACCGGCTCAGACCCGCTTATAAGGTGAATACCCTAGGTGTTTTCTTCTCCCTCTCTCTTTATCCCCCCCTCCATCATACTTATTAACGCCCACGGCAGCATCGCTCTCCCGAAACATGCTTCATGTAGAAAATGAATGCGAACTCACACACCGCAGACAATACCACCGATCGCTCCGCCCATTCCGGGCCGACGCTCCCCCGTGCGAAAGCACTTAGCACAACGTAGAAATACTGAACACGCAAATGCGTGTGTCATAATTTCATGTAGAAGTTTAGAGCGGTCACACCCGTCCATGCACCACGTGTTCGCTGAGGTCTGGGTTAAAGAGAACTGCGTACACCTGGGTGACATTGATGAGGGCGCAGCGAATGAAAGTTACGAATTGTGAAATATGAAATCATATTTAGGCATCGACAGTAATTGTTAGCAGCCTAAGGTTTCTTTCTATTATCTAAAACGGGGGTAAGATCAATTTGGAGACGATTTGTATAATAGGTTGAGAGAAATACGCAGCCAAACAAACAATCAAACAAATTCACACACAAGATAAGGTGAATTATATAATAGGATTAACCACCGAAATGTGGTTGTATTAATCATACTGATCAAAATAAAAGATGAACCGGCCGCCACAGCCGGTGTTTCTCCAAATCGTTCTTAAAGCCCGAATACAGTTTTAGTGAAGATTAAAAAAATGCACATTTTACGGGATGTTTATCATGACGTATATATCTTACACACTGAAGGAACTTGTTAAGAAATTCATTTAGAGCAATGGAATTACAGAATATCCTCAAGTAAAACAAATAATTTGATAAATAAAAGTGGTCTCGATTATCTCATTTCACTCTATGTAAATTCTCACTTCACGAATGCGTCTTGTCTGGAATCTGAGAGGCAAAGCAAGCAAACTATGAATTTAATAGTAATAAGGATAATAATAAGAGTAATAATAGTAATAATGATATTCCGTTCTTACCTCGTGCACAACACATGACCATGGCTTGTCCCTACATATACGAATTTTGAGGAGTTTATGATCTATGATTTGGTTGTACAGCATGATAAAAATACCAGGTCATCCGATGACTTGACTCGATGATGGAATCATGGTTGGCTAGTTACTGTTATCGAGAATAATGATAGGAGCTGAATGAAATTTTTGGAAAAACATTTCTGTAAATAAACGAGTATAAAGGGGGTGTGAACTGTAACGTTCTTCTTCTTCTTGTGCGCTTGCTTGTCAAGTCGCACGCTGTTATGTTGGTGTTTGAGGCGGATTCTTGTCACAATGTGACTGTCACATTGTGACGGACAATGTGACTGTCACATTGTGACGTCATTTCTAGATGTCATTCCCACTTTCCCTTTCTGTTAGATAGTCATGAAACACATCATCTTCATTGATTATAAGAGCAACATGGTCAACTAACCAAACTGAATGCCCCGTACGTGTTCATCCCCAATGACCAAGACACTAACAATTTCTGCAGTGCAAGAAAGCGCGCTTACCTATTCAATGTTTGTCGTGAGCTTCAACTCTTCATGCCATCCCTATTGTATAACTATAATCGCCCTTATACCCTCTTCTCACATAACTCGGTCTTTTGTGTTACTTTTGTGCGCATGCTCCCAGTGTGCACAGAACCCAAAAGATCCACTTTCTCGTTTGACGGGCTGAGATAAGCGGGTCATCTTCACGATTGGAACACGCAGAAAGCCAGGACCCAATACCTTTTTTTTTACCGCCATACAAGATCGCTATCGACTTTATGGACATTTTTCTGTACTCGTCCCAACTTGCTATCACGGGAAAATGGAATGGTTTAATATAGATCTTCCATAAGGGATTGCAAAGATATCTATCTGGAATAAGAGTGACTGGATTTGAGTTTGCGGTAACATAAATGAGACTCTATTAGGATATACCAATCGTATGACATCTCCGCTAAACTTTCATGGATGAAACATTGTGAATTGTGCTTTTGAAGACCCTATAACGCGATCAACATGGGGATATATGGAATATCAAAGCTCTCTATCTTGGGTGGCATCTTATTTATCTTGCAAAGTAAGTTCCTATTTTCATTTTTATTTCAATGACGATGTTTTTGAAAAGCATGACAACTATTTCCGTAACCTGTTTCTTCTTACCAACGCTAACGTCTAATCGATAGTTCAAGATTTGTAAAACACCCCATATTGATCGAACAATTCTCGCATAGCATTCTTACGCTTTGCAACTCCATCCACAATGTATTTCGTTGCACAAAACAGGCGTTTGAAAATAGTTTGAACGCTTGATTTTTTTTTCAACTCGAAACTTATTAAATCATAAGCTGTGCATATAACATGATCATATCATTGCTACGTGTATATCAATAGTTGGATTTGGTTTTTTTTTTCAAGTGACTCCACCTTATTCAAATTAACTTGTTTCATCAAAACGATTCAAATAATCCCATTTTATACCTATTACTTTTTAGGAAGCAAGGTGCATTTACAACTTGGATTTGTCATTGACACTTTACGTTGCTCTAGTGCAAAGCATCATGCACTAATTTACGCCTCTATGAAATATCAAAAAGTGCTTTGTCATTTTGAACATGTTATTAATTGATTGATAGTTCATGCATCCATGATCTGCTTATGAACACGACATTAAGGTTCTATATCTTCTTCTTCTTCTTCTCCTTGAGTTCCTCCAGTCTGGAGAACTGTACACAGATGGAGTGTACAGGTAATTTGGAAAGTACAAATACAAGGTGCAGGAACATATGACTTGGGTCAATAGTTAAGTCGTTTGTGATGTATGTCAGTTAGGTATTGAAAGGTAATGTCATAAAACTCTTTACTGTCCACATCTAGCTTATTCTGTCCTAGGACTCCGAGCAAGATAAGGCGGGTGACAGAGACAGGAGTTTCCATAGGAGAAAGTCTATCAAGGTAGAGCCTCACTTCTGAGGAGAAGTAGGAGAGAGCCTTCCTTCTTTCTTCTGAATACATGGTGCACTCCCCAATATCAGTCATGTACTGTGTATAGATACACTCTTATCAATTTTACTATCATTTGTATGGTTTATAACTCTGAAACATCCAAGAAAAATTAGCCCCCCTCTCTGGAAGTATTTTTGAAGCTTATCGCTTTAAATCGTCGGATATTTCGTTGCAACATTTACATGTAATGGGCCATTATCTGTGTCGTGTTAGACCTGAACATTTGAATTCAACAAAGAAATAATTTTAGTTTGGAATAGGAAATATTGAATTTCATTAACAAGTTTCTTAGTATTCATGAAGAGCAACCCACTGTCTTCAATATGAACTACGACTCTTCATGGCTGGTCATTACGTAATGGATCATTAAAGATGGATTTATGTGAAATATTGCATGTCAAACACATTACACAAGATCCATGTTCAATTATCCATGACGTAATGACTAGCAACGATGGAACATAGCTTATAGCGGAAGCTCTTCATGAATATTGAGACTATAGAGAGTAAATGCAATACTTCCTCCATCAGTATTTTTTTTTACAAAAACAAATCAACATTTTTGGTCTCCTACGTCGCATATAATAGCTCTACATGTATGAACTACCTGACCATGGTTATGAAAAGCAAGATGAAACAGTTGTGCATGAGTGAGCTCACTTCGTAGAGGAAAATGTCACCATCAAAATTCACGCGGTCCTTTTTGAGGATCTTAATTTAGAAAATAAGGGTGATTCTTTGGATGTAAAAGTGCAATGATAAAATTCTCTCCCATTTATAATCTGGATGTAATGCATGTCATGGCCAAATAAAAAAATGAAGAAAAACCACACTTCCCACAAAGGTTGTTACAAAAATAATTGATCCTAAACAAATTATCTTTTTCGCATGCATGGGCAAAAAATTATGACAATGATGATGATGAATTTATATTTAAAGGCGTTTTTCATTCAATTCTGAATTCAATTCTGACAATCATATGGACGCGAGTCTAAGGATCGGAATTAAAGAAGAATACCTTTTTCATTGGACGTTTTGACAGTTAGAACTAACTATTTACGTAGCTTTTATAGAAATTGACCCACAGTTTGACTTTCGCGCGGTGAGATGCTTCATTTTGTCCGCATGTATATATACTCACACCTATCGCACCTTGCAATTTCTTGCACACAGGCTACATGTAGTTAGTTAGCATTACTGTCACATTTTCATAAAGCGATAGACTTATTATCTAAAGAATCAATTGATAGTAACAATTTATGTTTCATATCGATGGTTACACCTTGAGAGATCTTCAGTCAGTCAGACAATCTTTCCCTACACTGAAGATAAATGAATTACGCTCGGAAATAGAATAGTCTCATTTATACATTCCACAAATAAAGGATTATTTATCAAATTAATGACTTTTTCAAACTTTTCTCTTCTTTAGGACGCGCATGGTCATTGTGATGGTTATTGTCCCAATGGGCATACATAGTGCAGTCCCCACTTGTCTCTGGAAAATTGACCATATTCAGAATATTTTAGCAATATTCCTAAAGAGTACTTCGTAACTTTAATGAATTCTATTTCATTAGAATCGTCCCAGTCAGTCAGAAGAGCAATTGTAACCCTTTCTCCACTTTTTGATTTAACTTATAGATCACTACATCAATTCAATCTTGCATTTACTCGAGGTACATTTGAATTCAATATCAGACCGAAATCCACCATTATTTTGATCATATATGCTGCAGAGTTTCATATTGAAATTCAGATACATTTTGCACTAAAGATGTTTTACAACTAAACCCGTATAATCATTTGTTCCTCTTTGATAAACCAAATATAGAAAAAAAATGTCAGTGTATAATGTACAATTATGAAAAATTTATTATTGGACCAAAATGCTATAAACCTCATTCATGCATGTTAGAGCAAATTTATACAAGGCCTTGCGGTCTGTATGTTCGACATAGCTTTGTTTTTATATTTAAATGCATCTATGCATGATATATATCTAGATAATTTAACTTGCCAAATTAATGGTTCCATGCGCCGTGATCATGTCAACTAAATATAGTTTGATTTGTTATTCATGGCATCGACGATTTGTCTCACCAAGTTAATATACATGTCACTAAATAGTTCAATAGTTCAATAGTTTATTTTTACTCAGCAATGAACAATACAATGTACAGTACAACATTACAAGTGACATATACTAAATACTAAAATCAGAAACTTACAATTATTAAAAATTACCATTATGACACGAGAATTTGAAAATGGCATGCAAACTCAATTACTAAGCTTTATTCCAAACTTTGGAACGATGTAACTGGCACGTACAGTCAAACCTGTCTATAGTGGCCACTACAATGGAAACAGAAAAGGTGGTCACTATAGACAGGTTTGACTGTATATGATATCATACATTCACCATCTTTCGATGTTTAAAGACTTTCTTAAAGAAAATACAGAGGCGTCCAAGAGCTCACTTACAAGAGGCTGCATTATGCAAAAAAAAACAATACAAAAGATTATATAAAGATTCTAAGCATCCTCGTCAAAATGTGCTTTTCCTCGCATGATTATAATTGCTTATTGTAGTATTAACGTTTGCGGTCATTTTCTTTTCAAATACAGACCCACAGTGGTTCATTCCGTTTCAATAATCTAATCTTATATTCAAAATTAATGTTTTGAATGTTTTGACGCCGAGGATACTTTTTCGGACTTGAATGATTTTGATGCCGAGGATACCTTTTTGATCGATGATCAGGCTCAGTCCTACCAGCATCGATGGATTAAAATAAATTAAAGTAAATTAAATACATGTACAGTTTGTAGATTTATCCTGGGTAAAATTAAATCACCATGAATATCTGCTGACGCAACTGTTATGAAACGGACGATTACCGGGACCATTCAATGATTATATTTATGCACCTGGATGCATTATAATTATACCAAGGAGATGTAGAATTTCCTTGATTATACCCATCTTGGTTATGCACTTGCATGGTATGTTTGACCATTCATGTAGCTAGCGGAAGTTTTGTAGCTTCCAAAAATTTTGTGGCTTCCAGGACAGTCTGGATCAAAATCCGTAGGGCCTAATTCATTTTATGATACCCACGTATTCATGTTAAGATACCAATATGCCCTACATGTAATCTGCACGGGTTTTCTAAGAAACAATCGCCCGAGAAACTATCTGCTTGTAAACAGACAATAAATAGAAGGAAATACATATACATGTAAGCCGAAATATTTACATATTTGTGTAAATAGATTAACACCATGTTAGTGTGCCATCCAGTTCATATGTATGGGGGGGGGGGGGGATCTGCACACGCCCCCTCCCCGCGGTTCATGCGGATGGGTGCAGAGTTTCCAATAATACAGAACGTCATATCGCTGCATTACTGTTCAACTGCATCTTGTTCCTTGTCATCTATGTGGAGGCGTCGTGGTGTAGTGGTCGTGACTCTCGCCTTTCAACCAGAGGGTCGTAGGTTCGAATCCCATCCATGACGTCACTTTCCTTCAAGAAATTCATTCACACTGTGCTGCACTCAACCCAGGTGAGGTGAATGGGTACCTAGAAAAAATTTTTATTCCTTGAAATGCCAAGTGCGCTGGTGGCTGCCGGGCTAAAGCAAGGGTAATAAATGCAAAGCGTCTTGAGCACTCAGCAATGAGAGTGGATACGTGCGCTATATAAATTGCATATATGCATCGAAACCATGCAGAACTAATGGAAAAAAATTGTATTTGGCATAAGCCCCCCACTCCTCCCCC
>BQKZ01000194.1:88203-160352 GCA_036244855.1 Temnopleurus reevesii | reverse complement strand
CCCCCCCCCCCCCCCCTAACTTTGGTAATGTTGAGTAATGCACTTCGTTCGCATTTCGCTCGTCATTAACCCGCACGTTCCAGGCTTGATAATGCCTTTGTGATTCTCTTTTGAAGGAATAAATGGATCAAATTCAAGCCATCCATTCAAACAGTTACGGGAAAGAAAAAGTAATCATTATACAAGTTTATACAAATTATTAGTTCCACATTACTAAAAGAAATACATGTATACCTCACCCAAAATATGTTATTGAGGTTCTAGTTGAGAAAGTCCTTGAAACAGATTGTAACAGCACGTCTACATGTAAATCAGTTACGGGAATAATATAGGGACAATACCTGCATATGGCTTAGAAATCGAGAAAAAAGCGATCATTGTATGGGATATCAGTTCCATAAGCATACATGTACTAAAAGAAAACTACACAAGTTTTAGGTCATACACATGCATGACATGTAGCTTAGAAATTTCATCAAATGGAACTTCAAACATGCCAAATGGTTTTATACCGCCTTGTGCAAGTCGTTCTAGCCCAATTACCGTTTTATCGAATGATCAGTTGGGCCAATAGCTATATATTTAGTCCCGGCCAAATAGCTATTTGCTTTAGTATCGTCTGTCTTTATTTGGGACCTGAAGCATAAAGAGATACAATCGATTTTACAATTAAATGCATCTCTTTGGTACACAGTTTGCCGTAGACTTGCAATTAATATTTATCGTAAGTTTCCATGTAATTGCATCTTTTATGTTACCAGGCCCTTGGTAATCTGGTAAGGTTATTTCGTCCTGAATCCGTGGTCTGATCAACTGTTCCAATCGTCATTTGGTCTATACACTAAGGGAAAGGGGTGTAATTGTGCACCTTAAATGTTGCACAAAGTATTGCAACACTGTGCGCATATTGAGGGTGCCATTTTGCACCTTTTTTTATAAACCTGATGCACGCTGCAATATTGCGACCCTTTTCTTTCTAACTGCGGCCTCAGTTCGCTGTTCTTGGTCAATTCCCATTTGGTCAAAAACCAACTGATTAAGCACTATATCTTCTTATACCTGCTCTGCTAGAATTTATGCTCACTTCAAGGAAAAATGTATTCAAGCTTCCCAGTAATCTATCTAGATCTCAGACATTTTGCCCCGTTTTTAAGGTCCTTTTCCACGGTTCGGAGAAAGATCTTTTTATCAATGCTTTCCATGTATATAATTGAGCCTTGGTGGTACTCAGGCATGTCAGGAGCGCGTGTCGAGGAACATACATCTACATGTACGGCCACCTGGGTCTTGTGTTGTGAATGATCCACATATCCCGATCCAAAGAATGATTTTCTGGATTTTTTTAAAGGGGAATTACACTCATGAAATAAATCTGCTTATTTCAAAAGGTATAATATGTATCTAATGATTGGAATATGCGTTTCAATATGTAAGTATTTGATTTAGAGCTAAATCACCATTTTCTGAGCCAAGTTATCGTCTGCTTACATTTGCTGAGGGCTGCCATTTTATTATTGGTACGAGAAATTATTTTTATTCCCAAATAAAGCAAATCTTGATTGGTTATAAAAGAATTTAACATTTGAGAAAATAATATTATATAAATGTGGACATATATTTTATTATTTGACAATGGTCTAATGTCCCTTAAAAGAGTCATTTTTGTGCATTGAAATTCTTTTTTCTTCGCATACATGACGTATAACATGGAGCAATGACGTATGACATGGTGAATAACATGAAGCTTCTTCAGAACAAAACGAATGAAAGAAAGGAATCTGTTTTATCGGTTGGCTATTTAAACCATTGTATATGACTTTCTAAAGCGTTATACAATCAGATGAAGACCAGAACAAAAAGAAGAATCTGCGGTACAGGTTGGCCTTTTAAAGTCATGCATTCGTGAAATATAGGGTCATTGACAAAACGGTACGTTTTTACATGTATTCAAACAATAGAATACAATACCTGTAAGGCTTGCTGAATAAAGGAAATTCTGTTATGCCAGGCAAGCTCACTGAAAGTAAATTTCTTTAGTATAAACAGATGATTTGAGAACTGAATTATACATCACAATGCTTACTTAAATATTAAAAATCTATCATGCATTTTTTCCAACATAACGTATTTTATTCGCCAAAGATTGAACTATTTTAAGGTTTTATGAATATTTTCCTCGCCATAGAGAATGATATCTATGGATGTTGTCGAAACATCTGTTCTGAACAAAATGGCAGCCCCCTTGTAATGTGATAGCAGACGATAATCTGTTATAAAATATTGGGAAATTTACGCTTTTCTGAATTCATTGTAAAGCTTGATCCAGTCCAAATAGTATAGAAATGTGACACCTTTCTTATAGGTTCATATTATCCTCTAGGGGTTATTCTCCTTTAACGAGTGGTTGGTTTGAAACTTAGAATCCTCTGATTCTATTACGTATCTATATATCATGATATAACACAATGTACCGTGATTGCTGAATACAGGACGATACCATCATATTTATAATTAATACCTCTTTTAATTAACCATCCCCTGTTCCCTTTCAATATATCTATGGAATACACTATTTTATTCTCCAAACGGAGGTGTACCAACACTATTCCAAGTGACATGTATAGGCCTACCATCATGACCATTCCACATGAAGATTATTCTTAAAAGAAAGCGCTCGCAGAAACAATTTTGTAAAATGTGTCGTGTATTTTGACGTGAACTCCATCATATAGTGTATATTTACTATTTCTATACTTTCTCAATTCGATTCTTATCGATACAAAAACACATACATGTACGCACAAACACACACATTGATTACTGCACTCCCAGTGAAGTCTATGCTTTTTGGCACGCTTACTCCCTATGCACCTCACTCCTTTTCGGATCATCTGCTATTGCTTCAATGTTTTGTTCACAAACATCAAAAATTAAAAAGAAAATGTGAAAAAAATTTCATTTGATTTAATATCTGATATCTGAACAAATAAATACGTACATATATTGTATATACGATGTGAATATTTGAATAGCATTGAAAGTACATGTTGTGATCTAAATAAACACTTATTATTGAGCGAGTCATTGGTGTGGTGCTCTCTTGACAACAGTACCTGCACAACAAAATCCCCTGAATAAAAAATACCCTGAAATAATACTAAATTCCTCACGACTGGCCTCCATGCCTTGGTACACTGTAGGCATGGTAGGAAGCTAGCCAGAGTCAGCACTGCTCAGGTCTCCATTGGCATAAGTCAGACTATTGCAAGTAAAGGGTGCAATGTTTATCGTTAACAAACACTACAGAGAATAGGGGGTGGCTGGGGGAAGACGTTAAGTGTAGTGTTATATTCATTACAGTCAGACGAAGTTTTTGTTAAAGCCTTAGAAATACCACAAAGACATACTAGTACATGTATGTAGGAAAAGGTTCAGAGTGTGTGACCTAGTATCATCTATTTACAAAGATTTCCGCCACGTATTTACTAAAACACAAGTAAATGGAAAATGGAAGTATTTAACATACATGCACGTATCCATATTAGCAGAATCATTATGTATTATAGAAATTAAGTGTGACATTAAATATATCTTAGTCGAAAAATATGAATAAAGCATAATAATCATTTGCACTTTAGTTCACACATGTAGCAAAGGCACGCAGGCATATATTGTGAAAGATTTTTTTTTTCACATATAATGACACATAACTAGCACTGAATAATTACAGTAACACATTGTATCCCTTCTTATTAATAATGCTTTTTTAGACAGCGGTAATGGAAGTACGAAAAGATAATTAAATAATTGTTATAAAGTTATAGACATGTTACCACTACCAGAACATGATTCAACATTTTGTAGAATCCATAAAAAATGTTGGTGCATTTGTTCTGTACACAAATGTGTGTATATATACGTGCATGTTAGAATGAATAATTGTTTATCTTTCAAAAGAAGAGAATAGATTTATAACAATGATAGGAACGTTTTTAGGTATAATGCTGCACGTATTACTTCTACTATACTACTTCTAATAAAATTCTGCTGCTGGAACTACCATGTACTTCTACTACTTCTACTACTACTACTACTACTACTACTACTACTAGTACTTCTACTATTACTACTACTACTACTACTACTACTACTACTACTACTTCTAATGATAATAATGATAATAATAATGAACGCTATAATGATAATAGTATTGATCAAAAAAAATAACCAGAGCAACAATTTTTTTTGTACAAAATGGTTAGTCGTTCACTAACAAACGTTTTTAAAAAAAACTTAAAATGAATGACCGTTGATTTTACAGTTCTTTTGCAAAACATTTTTAGACTGGTGTTATAAACCACATTTAAGTTTGCGTCATTGCTATGAGAGATTTAAATGTCAAACCACATTATTGATTGAGTAATGACAGGATGAAGTGTTCTCTTTGTTTATGCCCTTGTCGCTTTTATCACCCTTCTCCTTACATTTTCTTTTCTATGTCATTGTGAATTATGTAACCTGGTATTTCACTGTATTATATATACTTGAATTAATTTTGATTGAATGAAAGATGTTGCCGAGCCATATACTGGCTCATTGAAGGGGGAGTGAGAATAGTTTATGCATTATGTGCGAATTGTAATCCATAATGGTCTCTCCATTTTGTCAGGGTTTCTTGACGCAGCATTCTTATTCACATTCGTTTGAATAAGCATATTATACATGCACATATATAAAAGAACACATTTAAAAACACACACACATACACACATACCCCCACATACACACACGCACACACGCACACACTCTCTCTCTCCCTCAGCGCACCTTGTGCTTTTATGTACATGTACATGTATATATTTCTATTCAATTCAATTTCTTTTTATTGTCCTTCGAAGAAAAATGCATGCACATTCATATACATACACCCAATTAGATACTTACACACATATATTAATAATGTACAACATTACTTCATATCCCACACTTCCGCATACATACACACATACACATGACGAAAAAATGAACCTTTTACTATTTTTCTAGCATCATTTCCTCATTCGAAATAATTGAATGTAATATTCCCATTTTGGACATAAACATAGGTTCCTCGTCGATTACGTCACTCGTCCCCTAAAATGACATTTATCCGTAATATTTTTGACAACTTTCTACTAATACGCTTAACATATTCTCATTGCAAATATTTTATCCTGCTTAATACCTTTTACATGTTTGTTGTCCAGTAAACAGACTTCCTCCCTTACAGGGAAGAAAGTCGAAATGGTATTCGGACAAAAGATGCTCTACATGCACAATAGTGACTTTCGAGAAGTTACTTTCAATCGCTCGTTTTAATGCTTTTGCCCTGCTTTTCAATGACATTTAATGCACTATCATCTAGATGCCAGTGATTACTATCGGCCTCTTTGGCGTCGCCACTAGGTCATCACTTGTGAATGCCATTTGTCGATATACATGTATCAAGAGCGTGCAAAATCTAGGTTACTTCCTGAAAAGCGTTTACCCTTATTTTCTCGTCAGAATATTGATGGGGACGAAAGATTTCACTTGTCATGTGCTTGAAGGGGTATAAAAAAAGCCAAGGTACCCCCCCCCCCCCTTTCGTGACAACATTTTGGATATGCGTATGCCATACAATAAGCCAGTTTATTCGGGGTTTTTTTATATTTAATCATTTTGGCAGCTTTTCTTCAGATATGATTTGTCTTTCTGGATATCTTTTTTAGTCTGGTATGTGCTTTGTTTTCATTATGATAGCTACAAGCTTTACTCCTCTGATATACATGCAAGTCACTGAAAATATACATGAATGGGAGCAAATAAGCTAATGATGACTTCGAATGACTCGCTGTCTTTCAGAAATTTATACAAATACAGAATTTATTTTTGTATATATTCAAATCGTATAAACTTCGAAATGGTATATGAATAGATAAAACTTTTACACAAACGGCAAGCATATCTGGTTGCATTACAATAGAACATGAATTGCAAGAAATATTTACCGTTATTTCAAAAGTTTCTGTCGAAGACATTTGTCTGTTTGTCTTCAACAAACAAGAAGGAAAGATTTGTTTGCGCATTACTCCTTTTAGAATACACGAATTACCTTCTATTGTGAAGCGATATTAACCACATTAGAATCCTCGATCAATTTTGCTAACAATAGAGGGCAAATATACGTTGAAATTTTTGTCTACCAAGGATCCAACAATTCTTAATATCTTTGAATGATATGTTTGGTTGTTTTAGTTGTGAAAGTAATGAAATACAAGGATGTAGGAGGGATGGTTCAAAGAATAATTGAGATTTAAGATTGGGCGTGGTGTTCCACTCTGTCACTATGTCTATATACACAGCGTGTCGTTCTTTGTCCAATGGCAATAAAGCCAATTCATTGCTAGGAGCATGGACCTCACAACATACTTGAATCAAAGCAGGGCGCCAAGTAAATGGTACCACTTTCTCAAGCTATTTACATCATTTCCTCTCATTTTTTTTTGTCAAATATCGAAATACTCTGTTTCGCTTTGAAAATAAATGATGTATTTGTACGATAAGGATACACCCACCCCTTCGTTTAGTTACATACAGAGGCAGAATGCAAACTTACTGTTCTAACATAAAATTACCCCATTTTTTAAACTATAAAACATCTCAATTAACGGGAAACGAGTATAATATAATTCTCCTGGACATCTTCATGGCCTTCGACATGATTAATCACATTATTTTACTTCATAAACTATGGTATACATTGTACATGGGAAGGCCTTGGATGGTTCTGGAGTTACCTGTCTGATATACCATTTGTATTAATTAATGGGCCTTCTTCTGAACTTAAACATATTAATTAGGGAGTTCCTAAGGGTATAGTATGACGTGACCACGTATGTATATTGTATATACATATTATCACATATGGCGTCTTTTATATTGTTTGCTGACGATACATATTTATTATTCTCACATTCGAATCCAAATACCCCTGTTGATTATGATACTGAATTAAAAAAAAAACACATGGATCAGAGCAAATTGACTGTCTCTAAATGAACTAATGACTAAATATATCCTATTTTACGATGCCCAGACTATATAAAAGGTTTCACATTCTACGCTCTCGTGCGTGATACGTACCCTAAGCTTTCTTGGAAGTGTCACATCGTTTCTACAATAGGGACCTTTAGCATGTACAAGACGGTATGGCTGATCACAACCTTAGCTCTAAGGTCCGTTCCAGAAGGGTGCACCAACACAACACTTCTTCTTGAATGGACCTTAGAGCTAACGTTGTGATCGGCACTACCGTCTTGTACATGCTAAAGGTCCCTATTGTAGGTCTAACATACCGTAATGAGCATCGATTTTTCTTAGAGAAAGATCAATATTAAAGAGAGGAATAGGGGGATCATAGTCCGAAACATTGATCTGTTGATAGTGAATGTGTTTCACATGGACTAACAAATCATTACTTTTCAGTTTACTCTTTCCCCTTTTGATCTACGTATACATTCCGTGCAACTCGGATTGTCCTCTATAATGAGACAGAAAAGCTAACTACTTTGAGGAAACTTTTACACGTAGATTATTTCTTATCTTGACGGCTTAGATTTATTTCATCAAAATCAGTCCATCCAATACAAAAATACACTCAGGAACTTAAATATGTTGGGATAATGTAAGACATGCCACTATTCTAATCAGACATCCTTCCACATTTGACTTGCCAACTGGTTGAACGAATTTTCATTGTATATATATAATACTGTCTACACTATGTTCATCGTGATCTAAAGGCCAACGCAACTTCGTAATAGCAAGTAAATGATGTAATCGCTTGCCTTTTAAAACTGTCAACTCATACATCGCCGAAAAGTACAAAATATGAAGACATTTTGAAGCAGAATTAACGGAATTTGAAAAATTACGCAATACTTTAAAACGGGGTGTGTATATAAAACTTAACAGGGTAGAAAAGTGAGAAAAGTTGTTTGGATCTGCTTGTTTTATAGTTGAATTCATATATATATTCTAAGATGGTCTATTCTGATTTCTATTGATATGAAGAATATTTTATATGTCGCTTACATAATAGATTACTTTCTCTATTTACTGACCGTTGAGAAGTTTGACCTCGAGCATTGCAATAAGAGGCACATAATCATCTTTAAAGGATTATCCAAAATTGTCTGCGTTGAGGATCAATTTGTTTTTTTTATTTGATTCACCCTCTTTATAAGACATCACTTTTCTGCCCTAAATGTTTCCAATTCGGTAGCTAGTATTTTGCGTCAAAGTGATTTCGCTCATTTTTTTAAGTTCTTGCTAATATTTTAGACTTATACAATCTTCAAATGTTAGATATCAGTAGAACAAATTAAATATTGCTCGATTCTCGCTTGAGCTACATGTATACGAATATTTTTTTTAATTGCTGGACGGTTCCTCGTGATCGGTAGAAAACGAACACCCATCTGGGCCCGGTAACATAAAGGTTTGCGATTAATTGCTAATCTGATAGCGAATGATATCAATTGCATGTCTATGGCAAATCATGTACTAAAGTTTGCAATTGATCGCAAAATCAAATAGCGATTAATCGCAAATTTTTATGTTACGGGGCCCTGGTGTGCGCATTTAAAGATGCACAGATCATGCAGTTGTGCACTTGTGATTTAATGCGCAAATAAAATGCGCACTCGTTTTCTACCGTCCAGTAGACTCCGTCCACCGATTAAAAAAAAAAACTGTTGACATCGTCGTGAGGAGAGTTGATATTCCCTAGAACCTAAGATTATTACCATGATTACGTTATTTAATTTTTCCTCACAACACACTGAACACAGTGCCTGTTTATAGTTTTCATAATACTCTTGGGAATTTTATTGTCGCCATATCAAAATGTCATCGATTGCCGATTACAGAACACCATGATCTATGACTTACAATGTGTTTTAGTATGCTTTTCTGTGTATCTGATAAATAGTAACCAGTGTGATCATCATAATGAGCTATTTTCCCCCAGCAGCATACACTGCAGGCCGTTTAAATTTGTTTCCTAAAAGACAATGCGGCACGAGCCCCCTCCTATCCTCCTCCTCATCCTCTTGTCTCTAATATGGTTCCACCTTAATCCCCGGTCACATCCCTGGAAGCAACACGATTCAACACGACTCTTTGTTAATTCACAATTATCTGCCTCAGAACAAACGGTCGTGTTGAATCGTGTTGTTTCCGGGGCCGTATATATGTGACCGGAACTTTAGGAACTCAAATTGAGATGAAAAACCTCTACGATATATAGTTCAAAAACTTTTGTTACATTACATGAGTCTTGCAAGCACATGATGGTGGCTGTGTCTCATCGTTCTAAACGAATGAGCACAAAAGAAAGAAATTCCTTGCTACAAAGCAACTTTTGTCAACGATCTCCTACTGCGCCTTAAATGTATTGATTTGTCAAGCTTGAAAGAGATTGTCTATTCACTCATTTTGTTACGTAGGATGGGTATTAAACAATCTGTCCATCAAAAATGTGTTTTTCTTACTTTGCCAGACCCATCCCACTCCCACGCAAAAACCAACAACAAATAAAATAAATAATACAGCAACATCATCATAAAAAGTATTTGTCCAACGTAAAAGAGACATATTGCTTGATGATAGTACTTTCTTGAATGTTTGTATTTTCAATATTTATAAGGCATCTTCATAAACTAAATACAAAAAAGATTAACAAACTAAATAAACGGGATCTAGACAAATTAGATGCAGTTCATTATATATACATATACTTTGTATCTATTGTATCATGCCTCTATTGTAATGTATTCTTGCCTCAGTGCACTCAACTCCAACGTACTCTCGTATTGCTTATTTTAAAGTATATAGTTAGTCGCTGATGAACCTTCGGGCGAAACAGTCTGTACGACAATACTTGTAACTTGTTCTGCATAAATATAATATATATATATATATATATGTATAAAACGATGAAGCGACGCGTTCCGTTGAATGATATCAAAATGAAATGAGTAAAGTGTAGAACGCAAGTGAAGACATAGTCCTCTAATAATGGGGTATAACCCTCAAATAAGAAAGAAAGTCTCGCTACTCTTCAGGTACCATATATATATATATATATATATATATATATATATATAAAGGCAAAGTCTATCATGAACATGTAGTCTTACGAGTTGACCATTGTTGAGTATCATACATGTAAATGGAATAAAAATCGATGTAATCTGTATTTATCAATATGCTGAAGATGAAATGATGCGAAATGAATAAGAGACAGTGTGTTGATAAGATGTAAGAGTACGATATAAAATGATTATTTTCTATTCCCGTGCACAGTTGGAGCAGCTGATAGATCGTCAGACAATTCAGCTTCATCATCATTATCATCGTCGTCGACCGTCACACGACATGAACCAGGGACTCCAGCAATACACAAAGCAACTCATTTATTTAATCAAAGTAAGTCTATTTATTTCGTGTTGATCTAGTATAGACTGCTGCATTAACATTACTTTCTCAGTCAGACTGCTTTCTTAATTAGTTGCCTCTCACTCTCTGACCCTTATGCTTTTTCCCCTTTTCACCACAATTAAAATGAAATCAAAGTAAAATGAAAGAAAATCATGTGAAATACAGCATAAATTCATTCTCAGAAACAAATTCCTTGGCCTTGAACTGACTTCACTCGAGGCTTTATCTTTGACGTGAAATATGTTTTGAAATTTGAAAAGAAATAATAATACCAACCGGCTGCCACTAGTTTTAAAACTTGGCTTTCCATGGCAACCAAACTATTTATTTGCGGTCAAGAGGAATATGATTATGGAGATGAATATAAAGGGGTTTTAGGATATAGAGGGAGCAGGTAGGGGTAAATAGAAGGGATGAACTCTGAGTAAGATAATATCAGCTTGTACAGGGTTGAATATATCTAAAGAAGATATGAATATATTTCTATTTTTGAAGACTAATTATCTTGGACCTTTTTATACGTAATACCAGAATGGGAAAGGGATTTTTCCGCGAAACAGAATACAAAAACATAAGCAAACTATAATCCACATTTATGTTTGTAAATACATGTACATGTAAGAACCCCGTGTATAATTTTTTTCCTCTTTGCGCATTCCACATGTTCCACAAGGGCTTCAAAATATGCCTTCTAACTTGGGTGGATATTGGGTGTCATATACATGAGACCACGACTGCTTATCGTTAAAGCATTTCTATTTTCATTAATGTGTTGAAACTGAGGGAAAAGGGCCACACATATAAATATTATATATTCGTGTTTTGCCAATCTCTGCTCATTTGAAACGGCACAGATTGGCATTGGCTCTGTGAAAGGGCGTGATATCACGGGGCCAGTGCATGACATGGCCTTATCAATGGTACTTTGCGTTTATATCATTAACGCGCAGTGCTGCATGCGGTTCCACTTTTACTTCCTCATGACAAACTTCATTGTATTCGTCGTGCTATTCTTTGAGGAACGAAGTATCTTTTTTTCAATGATACAAAATAATGATGCCACCGAATTTTATTCTACCTTCCTGATCTTTCTCTCTTGTTGTTCTGCTAGTTCATACATTGACAATGTCAAGCCAAAGACCGTGTCCATTATGATAAGACAACAATCAATCGCATAACAACTGATCTATTAAATTTCCTAGAATTTGAACTTGAACTTGAACTTGAACTTGTAATTTTATTTATCCAAAAACATCCATACATCAAATATATTGTACATTGTATATGAATATACATTGTAAAATGTTAGAGGATAAAAGGAACCAGAAAATAGCATAAATGCTAGTCAAGTCTGGTACATTGTCTTCAAATACTCTGCACTAATAGAGTAATTTTAACTTGTTAAAGTATACTCGAAAATAAGATAATGATGTGTAGGAAATGACACAATAACAACACAAAATAATGATACATGAATTTACATGCATCGACAAGAAAAAGTAGGGTATCTAAAAATTTTTCATACACAAAAATAAACCATATTGATATCAGTTACGAAGTTTTACTTCAATAAAAAGTGAGATAAATACATATATTCCTTTTTGGAATTAAACAAACACTTTTCGGTTAAAATTTAATCGTCATAATTAATATTCATTCAAAAGATACACTTTAAGAGTCCTTCTAAATTGATACAGGTAGTATTTTTTTACATTTATAACATCGAATGTATTTTTGTTTCATTCAGGCGTTGCACTCGCTGTTTCGTAATGGAAATGAGGCGAAGGGGGGAAATTATCCATGATGTAATTTGAACTACGAACTACAAAAATGCATGTTTTTTTTTAAAGATTATTTAAAATGCGCTCAGTTCCTTGTATATGATGCACGTTTATATGTCGATGCGTGGGCTCAATATATAATCCTAAAGCCAAAAGGAAAATCAAACAAAAGAGGACGGTCTACGCCCAGGCTTTAACTCTATTCCAAGGTAGATAACGGAATTAAGTCGAAAAGAAGTTCCCATATTGGCTGAAAGGCGGGTCATTCGTACGGTTTCAGCCTCTTAAAAGAATCGGTTCGCTTGAAGAGCAGTGGATTAGAAAAGATTTCTTGAGTTTGACATTTTGTTCTTCTTGTTATTGACGACTTTCGTATAAAGACGAATACAATGAATGCAACCATGTATTGTACAAGAATAATCATACTAAATTATCTTCTGCCTGCTTCTCAAATATTCAACTTTTGTCCATCATGCTTCTTATCTCTGTATTTTCTGCATGGAGAAGTATATAATGTGGCTAAGTGAAAAAAAGTACAGTCTTTGACAATTTTGAAGGAAATCTCACGATAAATGTGTTCGCATTATGAAATCAAGTCAATATGAACAAAGACATAGTATCAAAGAAAATGTGATGAATTTCATATTTATAGGGTGACGCGCATAAGTATGCATACCCTCTTAATTGTGTTGTGCAATGCTGCCATCTCGCGGTAGGTATAGGTCCAAACAGTCTGAAACTGCTGTCAATAACTTCTAGGATAGCAGCCTATGTGATGTGAAATTTTGAGGAAATTTTGAGAACTTTTTATGGATTTATAGCTGTTTCTTTTGGACTATAACTTTGAGGTTCTTAAAAATGGCAAGAAACAAGGGGGAAAATGCAACTGTTTCAGAAAGAAAGAGGGTTATTCAACTAGGGAATAGCCCAGATTAGAATCCAGTCGAGAACCTCTGGACAATCATGGAAGACAAAAAATATTGGTCCTCCTCTTGCTACTAATAAGGCACAACTTGTGGAGAAGATTAAAGATGCCTGGTCGTACATCAGAGCTAGGAAGACAATCCTCCCCAACCTGCTTGAAGGTGAAAAGAATGGGTAGAAACCGAGGTGTTGGAGTGTGATTGAAAATCAAGGAGGAAGGAGCCAATATCTGAAGAGTATTACAAATAAATACAATTGTGTATTATCTCATCTATGAACTTTGAAAAAATTATGAAGTTGTGTTGAAAAATATTGAAGTTATGAACACTTTTGTCAGGTCAATGCCATGAGGTATGCATAGTTATGTGCGCCACCCTAATACATATGTCTTTAACTAATATTGTTGAATTGTAAATGCTTACTGTTTTGCAAGGAGTTTCATGTGGTTATACTGGCATAAAAACTGTAGTCTTTGAACACTCAAAACGAACCAAAACCCATTATATATATCTTTTCATCTTTTTCAAAGATTTCCATCATCTTTTTTTTAATTTTGTTCATTTACGTTTTTATGTTTTACTAAATTCACTACCGATTATCCGCTCTCTTTTGTCATTGGAATATAAATAGTCAATCAAACTCAACTCAAAACTGTAAATCGAATATGAACGCCTTCAAGTGATATCAATGGTGGTAAATGTGTTGAAGTAGCGGTGAAAGTGAAGTTCATTTTCATTATTTGTTTGCATGTATAGTAAGCTTCAATCAATATTATTATGACCACGATTTACCATAACCATTATCATGATTCATTCATTTTTCTTGTTTTTACAGAATCGCAGTCATCATTAAGTGCGGCTGAAAACAGTATTTCAGAAGACACATTAAAAACTTTTGAGAGTGAAAGATTAAAATTATTAGAAGATACTTTATCAGGTATTCATCATAGAAAACTTTCTACTGCTGCAACACCAATAGACTCATTAACAGAACTGTCGAGATATACCACGGCAGCAGCAACAACATCAAGAGAACACATAACAGAGACAGATTTACGGGAGAAATTCGGCACGACGACGAGCGCCGATAGCTTAACGAAAGTTAACTCGGAGTTCAGAACAACGACATCCGCCGAAGCTCTAACCGAGGGCGATTCGAAATATTTATCAGTGACGAGTTCGTCCGCATCTGAAATTCTTACTGAATCACCGTCGGTTTCATCGTCGGATTTGACGACAGAGCATCCTGAAGTGTTAACAGTATCATCAGCGACGCAACAGCCCAACAGCGTAGATCTTGCAACGGAGACGGTGTTGAAGTCGAGGACGACCACGGGTCTTCGAGCAGAATCGATCACGGAGGCAGCATCGAAGACAGAGGCATCGACCGAAGCTCCGGTCGTTGGCGATTCAGTTACGATCGTAGATACGACGGATAATGATGTGAGACAAAGTGATTTTAGTGTTCATTATGTGTCGAGGACTACTGAATCTGGTATCGAAAAAGATGGAACTTTTACCACGGGTGAAGATGCCAGAGGTGAGAAAATTACCTGATTGTCCTAACTATATAAATGACAATGATATAGTCCGAAAAAATACCGAAACAATTATCATAAAAGTTTTAAAGGATTTCACTCTTATATTGTAAATCAAATTATTTCTTCTAATGCGTGGCCAGCTAAAACCGAACCTCTGATCATTTTATCTCATAAATTCCAAGTAGTTCAGTCCCAATGCTGCCACTTGTATTTAAAAACATAGGAAACATAATTTAAAATCAAATTGAATAAATTCACCAATATAAATTCATGAAAATAGATGTATGCACTTGTGATGGTACGTATGTCTTGTAGAAAATTGATAGATAGATTAAACAAATTATAGTCAATGATTGTACCACTTTTAACATTTCTACTAACAGGTTTTTTTTGGCTATTCATCAATATTTCAAATTTTTACAATTTGTTTAATCGATGTTGTATGTCACAACGACATGGAACATTTAACATGTTTATTTTGTGTACATTTAGTCTTTCTGCCCTTCCACGTACAATCGTACAAACATGTACAGAAGACTAGGTTTTGCAGTCCATGATATTCACGTGGCACGTACGCCCTTATCAAATCAATAAACATGATAAATGTGATTCTTTTTGCTGTAAATAATCCTTCATCTATAATCTGGTTTTACTCATCTTTGTTCACAGGTTCTCACACAACCTCTTCACCTATCGCTAATTTCATTCTCCCTTCCGGAGGCCCCAACTTGCCCAACGAGAAAAACAGTGCTGACGACGTTGAAGACATTATTGAAGTCAATTCATTTCATGTCATTGACGAACCCGTCCCCGTTACAGACGTCCCCAACGATGCGAAGATAATCGGTGCTATGCCAGATCAACCTCTGGCAACCCCTAGTTCACATCAAGATGCGCAAGGTTCTCATAAGGGGAATCTCGCATCAGAGGCACCGCCGATTGCAACTGAAGGGATTCGAGATGAAACTACGACGGCATTAAATGATGTCGTCACTGTGGTTTCCATGACAACCGATGAAACGACGACGAGCGTTTCGACGGAGGCCGACGTGCAGGTGGTGACTGAGAAAAGTCCAGAGAAGACAGATTTAGAGACACTAGAAGGTTTGCACATTCAGAATTTAGAAACGCTTAATCATAAATTGGCAAAACACCATGTATTTATAAACCACGGCAAAATTTGTATATGTTATTGAAAATAGGATCAGAAGTAATTTGGTAATTATTGTACGCAATACACGCAAAATGCATTTTCATATTATTTATTACTGGTTTAACATTGAAGCAAGATAAGTTTGAACAGAAACAGAGCATTGCGAGTGCAAAGGTTACACAGGGCGCAAGTATTCTGCTCATCATAAAATGCCATCACTGACAAAACTAACATCACTCTCATGGATTTTACTGGAAAGTTGTTATCAGTTTGCGCATTGAGACACGCGTTTTCACTCCCGGATGATCCGCATTTCTAACAGAACGCAAACGTGTCAAATGGGTTGAGTTGAATTACAAAATACATTTATTGTCTGTCATTTATTTGAACAGAGAAACAATCTGGATTCTTTCGGTGCACGGACGGAACACTGATTGACATCATATCTCTTTGTGACAAGAAAGCAGACTGCCCAGATTATTCGGACGAGGATTCCTGCAATGGTAAATAAAATCAAGATAAAGACAAACAAACATAGATACACCTCATTATTTCTATTCATTAGATTAAGCGTTACACATCTATTTCTAGTTTATGTACTATATATACTTTAATCATGATTTTTCTCCACAGTATACAATACAGTGATTGACAGTTACTGTTTTTACTGGGATTTTTGTACGCTTGGCTACCAAAAGAAGAAAAAAAATGAAGATTTGTTGTCAAATAAAACATACGTCGTTGCCACAAAAAAATGGAAATAAAAGTGAAAAGTCAAATATTGGGCGATTCTTTTGCTTTTCAGATTTGACCCTTAAATCAATAGTTTTGACATGGATATGACAATAATCATAATTGATTTATGGGTTTGGGCGTTTCCCCCAATTCAAACATGTTTGCAGTTCGTGAAAAACTCGACATCCTCATTGTTAGATGAATATAGGGACCACATGAAGGGTCAAGTGGGTGTGTAAAGATGAAAGGTGTTTGATTGGGGAACCGTTGATTGGCGCAATGCCCCGGTCACACAGAACCCCGGAAGCAACACGATTCAACACGACTCTTTGTTCAGTTCACAGTTAGCTTCCTGCGAACAAAGAGTCTTAATGAATTGGTTGCTTCCGTGGGCCCTGTGTGACTAGGGTCTGAGGAGAGTAATCTGACCATTCATGAATTTTCGAAATTTGGTGAAACAATGATGAAATTCCATCTACTCGTACGTTTTTTAATTATTAATAGGTTGGGGTCAATCTTAGAAATAAATAAATTCTGTTTTCAATGATTTAATACGCAATATATATTACAAGATGATCATTGATTATCTTTAAATGTATGCAAAGTATATTTTCTCCAGATATTTGAAATAATCCAGTAAAAATACTAGGGAAAATGAATATGAAATAAGATTATTCATTTTATCGATTAGAAATTCGACATTTTTGTTTCTATACCATAAAGATTGTTGAAAATTCTATATCATTTTGATTATTCATGACTATAACACATGAAGAGTAAATAGAGATGTGACTGATGAAGTGTTTGTTTCGTTTTAGCCGATGAGAAAGCGAACCTTACCGAACAGATCCACCGTCCCTCCATGGGTTGGGTTGAGATTGAAGTGGCGCCTTCGGGATCACGTGATGAAACGCTTATTTCATTGGATGATTCGGACTCAGTGGGTGTTATCGAAATGGAGCGTAAGTTGATCTATGTTTCTATTTGGCAGAAAATAATGACGTCTAGAAATAATGACATCGCATATTTTGTTTCCTTCTAAACACTATTCTCTGACTTAAATAACATTTAATTATATGTAAATGTATATGAATTTTGTGATAATTTCTTTTTAAAATTATTCTCCTGTGTTTGCTTACTTGTTGGATTTCGTCACAGTCTCTGTTATTCATTGCTTTATGATTGTATTCCCCATCACATTCCAATGTCTCTTTGTTTTCTGCTAGACAACCATATAATTACAATATGCAATAAAATCCAAATGATCCACTGGTTCTTCAATTATCATTGCTCCTCATAGTTGTACTCTTTTTAACTTTGTGAAAAGCATTTGTCTTGGTCTCCGAAAGTCTGTTCAATATTGCTGCGAAATCTATATACAATTTCATCATTGTGGAAGTGATCGAACATAACTTCCAATCTTATGTGATTTTTATTATGTCAGTTTATGATGCATTCTTTATGTAACCTCGATTATTGAAAATAAATACTTCTAAATACAAAAAAATCTTATGAATTTTAGATTGTATTTTACATTAATCACTTTCCATTTTTTATCGGACACTTTTTAGTTAACTATTTTTTTTTAATCACACAGAAAGCAAAACTGAAGCACCAACCACTTTTCGATGTACGGAAGGGGGTAACATCATTCCGCTATCTGCCGTGTGCGACAAGCGAGCTGACTGCTTGGATTATTCAGATGAATATGATTGTAGTGGTGAGAGAATAATCCTTATTTTTCCACTTTTGTCATTTTTAGTATCAACTGAATAAAGAAACAAAAGTACCTGTAGACACATGAATAGTTGTGAAGAAAAACACCATACCGACATACTAAACAATAATGTTTCATTTCTTATTAATATTATTACATTCATATTACTACATCCATGTGCATGCCACACTGAGGCATGAGGCATGCATACTAGATAGTTAAGCATTAAATTCTGTCTTCTTCAGAATGTTTGCAATATTGTGAGAAAAACTTGGCAGAGTAAATAATAATTGTTTCTTTGTACCTTGTATCTTACATTGAATACCGGCTAAACGATTGTGAAATCATGATTTTACCACCAGCACAATTCCTTTTCTATCTGAAAATGTGTGTGTGTTGGAGTGTTTGCATTCTCCACAATCTATGTATGGCAAAGTTTCAGATTTATGCAGCGGGAAAGAGGTGAGGTAGATGATGGTGGGATTTCTGTCAAAGTAGATAAACCAAGAAATGTTGTGCAAATGCTTATAGCACTGATGTTTGCTTTGTTTGTCTCAAGTGACGGGACGGATAAAAGATAAAAATGTTCCGAAAAGTGTGTTACGTCACAAGTACATGTAGGGTCATTAGTGCTTAGCTACTGCACTCTGGTTCGGTTTGCTTCACATAAATTATATCTAAAGCGTCATACAATCAAAATGTATTCAAGGTTATCTGCATATTTTTTTTTGCTGAAAATCAGGTAGTAAACTTGTGACCGATGCTACATCCACCGTGGAAACCGAGACCAAGCCATGGACGCCAAACCCTAACTTCGAAAAATCTCCGTCAATTGAAGTTCTTAACGGTAAGTCTCGAAATTCTATTGAACCAGTATAACCGCATATGTGATATATGTCAAACTTTTGATAACATTTTGTTACCATTTTTGCCTTTGGTATTGCATTGTTTCAAAGAATAAAAACAAATTGTGTTTAAAGCGACATGTAAAAGTAATCATTAATCGTCTTATTGAAAAAATGTGTGTAGCCATTTACTTTGTTGATAACTTTTTTTTTCAATCCCCCCCCTTTTTTTTTTTTTTTTTGTCTGCCATTTCCATTCTTTCCTTGCCTGTTATTATTTTCTTCCTTTATACAAACCCACTCGTATTGCTTTTACTCTCCTTCTTTTCTTTCTTGACTCTCTGGTATATCTACTCCGTTATTGCCTCTTATCTGTCTCTGTTTTTGTTTTTTCATTTCAATTTCCAATCCTCCTTTTCACATCTTTCTTAATTATTTCAATCATTACTCATTTTGTCTCCCTCCTCTTTGTTTTCCATCACCACCTCTTCACATCCCAATCCTCCTCATACCCTCTCCATATCTCTCACATCTCTCCGTGATCATTGACCACGCCTCGCCACAGAGGACGAAGAGGATGAGGAGGTGTTTCGATGTCAAGATGGTTCGGCTATCATCCCGATGACGGCCGTCTGTGATAAGAAGTGGGACTGTCTTGACTTCTCTGACGAGGACGAGTGCGATTGTAAGAAAGTCAACAATTCCCTTATCTATAATATGATATTAGAATCACTTATTTAACCCTTGTTCACATAAATGCCCTCCGTTATGGGATATCAAGTTCAAAAGAGGAGAAATTAAAATGGGAAAAATATAACAACGGGTGAACAAAATGTGTTCTATAACGAGACAAAACACTGTTAAAACCTTTTAGCGCTGGGGGCAGTCAATTGACTACGAGTTAAACACGGAAACTGCATATTAAGAACACGTCTTATCTATATTGCGAACGGTTGGAAACTCTGCATTTGAATTATGCATTTATGCTATAGAATTGAAGGGCTATTTTAGCGCTGAGTTTCCACATGAAATGACTCCAAATGATCCAAGGACACCAAGAACACAAATAAATGCACTAGTTTATCACCCTGTAGTCTGAAGGGAAATTCCTTTTTATTCAAATCCATAATAATATTTGTTCAAGTTAACTTCCGTTTCTTCTATGAATAAGAAATAGTGTCAAATAGTTCAATATTTTCCTGGAATAATTATTTAGCAAGGAGGGCAATGTTGAAAAGTCGTATCTCTATTCTTATTTTGAATTGCATACCGTGGGATCGTAAATTTATTTTTTCCTGATCGTCAGCTGAATGATTTTAAATATACCTGTTGTTCTATGATTTTACACATTCTTGAACACTATTCAGTTGTGATCACTAATCATTTGAATGGAGAAGTGTAATTGTCTTTTTTTACTGTATAGAGGAATGATTTTATTGTATTTGTCAATCATTAAAATAAATGTTATACACTTTGAAAGGTGAGAAGGAAACGTTCTTGAAAAAGGCGAATTAAAAAAGAAAGAAAGGATCATGCGTAAACCTTCGTGAGATCACTGAGCGATGACGAGTGAAAACTTAAAAAAACCCCACTTCGCTCTTAATTTCCCGAGGAACATTTCACACATTACCAGATGAGAGTACTGATAACTTCACATGCTCTCTCTTTATTTCTGTACTATTGAGTCTAAATGACTAAAAAAAAGATGACAAAGAAGCACTATCAATAATATTTCAAACCTATTTCCCTTAGCTCATGGTAAGCTAGCCATTAGCAAACCAAACAAGACCAAGCCTGGGATGTCATGGGCTACTACTGAGAAACCTACTGTTCTTCCTGACCGTGAACAGAACATGATCATTGAAGAAATAGCAGGTGAGTCGAAATTACAAGAAAATATATTATATAATGAGTTTAAAAATGTTTCTATCAGTGCTGGAATCACAATTATTATCATGGTCCATTTGTATATTCCCTATTCCCTATTTGCAATTGCTAAAATGCGATATTATGTAATGCAACGTTTTAGTATTGGCTAGAAAATAAAGTGTGATTGAGGATTCTGTAAATTGGATAATAGTCGCAACAATACTATTACTTGTTATTATTCAAAGAGGTTTGCGGTTGCACCATGTGGTGTAGGGTTATCTTTCAAGAAATATTCCTGAAAAGGACTGAGCAAAAGCTCAAAAAAGATAAAAACACGACGTTCCGAGTAGATTTAACTGACTCGTCCTCAGGTGAAGGATCGCTAGTAGGAGACCCACGGGTGAAGAGCACTAGAGTGGTGAATATTAAAGGTATATTGTATCGGAACTCAACCACCATGCCACCCGATATACATTGATTTAATTCTACATCTCCCTCCCCATGATGTCGCTGTGGCAAGCAGCAACACTCATCCCCCGACGTTTACCATAGCACCAGTCGGGGACGGAGCTTCTCATTCTAACAAAATGCGGGATTTTGTTAGATTAGGCGACTCTGACGAATATATCGTTGCGACAAGCTTCATGAAACGATTAAAAAAATATATTTTTTCTTGTAATCTATCTATCTACCGCTCACGGTTTGGATTGCCCTGTTCGGCGGTCGGTTGATTTTCGAAGGTGTCCAGATCATAACATTTGTAACTTAATTCATCAAAATAATGTTTCCGTCATTCGTTTCTTACTGCAGATACTAAGGGGTCCTTGCCTGAGTATTGGCGCTGTGAGAACGGGAACTATATCTTTATTACTTCCGTGTGTGATCTGAAAGATGATTGTGGAGACTTCTCTGACGAGGATGATTGTTCAGGTAAACATTATCCTCTAGTTGCCTTAAATGCATTAATATGAAAAAAAAAACTTTCTTTAAAATTTTAACACCTTAGGTGAATAAATACCCAAGGTTAATGAACCCCGTGTCAGACATTTAGGGTTTGAATAGAAGTTCAAGATATCAGTGATAGTATATTCATGCTAGCTATAGAAAGGATTCTGTGAACACTATCCTCTAGTTGCCTTAAATGCATTAATCTGAAAAAAAACCCCTTTCTTTACAAGTTTAACACCTCAGGTGAATAAATACCCAAAGTCAATGAACCCTGTGTCAGACATTTAGGGTTTGAATAGAAGTTCCAGATATCAGTGATAGTATATTCATGCTAGCTATAGAAAGGATTCTGTAAACACTATCCTCTAGTTGCCTTAAATGCATTAATCTGAAAAAAACCCTTTCTTTACAAGTTTAACACCTCAGGTGAATAAATACCCAAAGTCAATGAACCATGTGTCAGACATTTATGGTTTGAATAGAAGTTCCAGATATCAGTGATAGTATATTCATGGTAGCTATAGAAAGGATTCTGTAATCCAAGTACTTATTCAATTTATTAGAGGTCTTCAAATATTCATATTCATTTTTCTGGTGCTAAAATTGACTGATCGTGAAAAGAAAATGAAATACCTTTAACAAGCTTTGTAATTATAAAATGAAACGCTTTTTAAAATTTTGGTTGATATGTAAATCAGGAAGGCTGTTTGAAAATCGATGGGAGGACGGGTTGGCGGATCGGGAAATACCCAATCTCAGATACACCAAGAAGAGGGGTTGTTCACCCATCAAAATATCGAGACATCATGAGAATTAGATCAACTATTCTGAATTCCACCTTAGAGACAACCTTCCCCTTTTTACAATAAACTGTTATAATCCGTCAATAAAATAATGCATGTCTGTTGACACGCTTCGATTGTATGTGTTTGCTTCTACTACGTGGACACAGTTTGTCGAATAAAAGGCCTACGCCTATTCCGTGTTACCATTATGTTCGCATGTCCCACATTTTTCGCGCCAATGACTATATCTCTGAACAATTGTTTTGTTGATGATTAAGTATCATCGTGTGCATGCCACTAATAAAAGAAACCACGATACATCCGAACGCTTGGCTTAAGAACCAATGATTATGTTCATAAACTACACGTGTTTGCTTTTATCTGATTCCAATGTCAAAGCTCTCCTATCATATACCTCGCATGTCCTAGAATAATCAGAGTTGAATTTTATTTATGTCTCTCTTTTAAAGGCCACCGAAAAATTCCCACTACTGAGGCACCTACAGGAGTTGATGTCGTGACCACTTTACCACCAGCCGCCAACCTATCAGACAGCGTGACACTTGCTACAACCCCATTTATGACCACACCCGTCCAATCAACGCCGGCGTCTCTTACCCTATTTCAAGTTGATGACGTAAAATCTTGGTCGCAAGGAGTGACCCCTTCCATGGGTAATTAATTATTTTTCAGAGATGCAGATTGTTTGTCATTTTAATTCCTAGTTTTGTATAGAAAAACTTATTGTATAACTAAAACTCTGCCCGTAAGGGGAATGAATATATCAGAGAGAAAACAAAGAATCAACCAAAAAATACCAACATTTTTCATGCCCAAACGACAAGATAAAGTTAAGCTTATTTTACCGTGAAAATCAGTCAAGTAGTTTGTAGTAAGACCACCTTTCATTTTTTTTTTCTCTTCAGTATTCGCTAACTTTTTAGCACGAGAAACACCATGCAATAATTTTTCATGAAGCACTCATTTATGGAAATAATCACAACTAAAAGGTTGCATCTGCGTTGTTTCCAGAAAATCCTTATATTAGCGATTATTTACACATTTACTGATGGTCCCTAACATTTGATGCCTAGTAAAAACCTCTTTAATTTTGGAAATGTCTTGTACGTACAGCAATCATGGAAGAAAATTACCCTATTGCGATGTTTCAATGCGATGACGGGCAGGAGATCGAGGCTATGAAGGTCTGTGATCGAAACGTCGATTGCTTCGATGGATCTGACGAAGACGATTGTTACGACGGTGAGTTTCGAACCCTAGAGATTAAGTCCTGGTTCTGTCTCTCTCTTAAGCAGGGATAGTGGTTTGGATACGGTGATACTGTTAATTTTACTGGAATAATTACAATTCTGCAACAAATTATTTTCAAAATCAAAATCATTACTGTTCTTTTTTTTGGGGGGGGGGGGAGGCGATGAGTTTTAGTGTTTTTTTATCGAGCATTGTTTAATTAAATGGATGAAAATCGAGAAGAAAAAAATGTCAAATGCTTCGGGGACTTGTTAAAATGTGGACATTTCTATTCAAATTTCATAGAGTAATAAAGCGAACATTATTTTCTCTATGAAATATCCCTCTACAATGCACTAATAAGTTTAAGCAAGGTTTTTAGAGAGTGTAAAGTTCACCCCTCTATGTTAAGTGGGGCACATGAAATAACAATCAAAATGTTGATTGGATTACTTACCGCGTGGAAAACCTCAAAAAAAGTTCTCTTTCAACGTTCATTATAGTTAACAATGGTTGCGACTGTTGTGTAGTGTGTTTGAACAAATAAAAGCATAGCAGCTAGGCTTACGCAAAACAAATGTGACATATAACAGCATAGAAGTTCAGTGTCACAAATCATGAAATGCAAATATTCGGCATTGGAAATATCTCATCCTTTAGAAAGGAAACAGTTAAATGGATAAAATAGAACTTTTCCCAATTGATGATAGGCTTTAATAAATAGTGTGTATCCCTCCCTTTTTTAAAGTAAGAATCCCGAAGATATCGTAAGGGAAATTGAATAATTTTACACCAATCATTATAAAATGATGTTCAATTGTGGTTTTGACAGATTGCAATAATAGTTAACACTACTTTAATCGTTTGAGTACCGTCCGAGATCGTTTCTGTTATGTTTACAAGAAGATGGAAACTATACAAATAGTCAAGCTCTATTCTTGTACTGAGTACTTTTCCAGATCCATTGGCTGTTGAAACGAAAACTGCCAAATATATACCATCTTCACGATTTCTTTAGACGACTACACCTTACCAAGTAAACATACATGTAGCTACACTGTAAAATAAAGAAAGGAAGGATGTGCAAGACATTGCCCACCCAAAAGACTAAGTTAAGCTGTTGGGTCAACATAATGTAAGAAACATCAAACGGCTACGGGGTTAGCGAAGGATATGTATAGTTAGCGCTAATGCGGTTGTACAAACATAAGAATGAATACTGAGTCTGGCTGCTTCACCGACCAATTCTTATTCACTAGGAATAATTGTTACCCATCTATAGTGTGTTTCTCATTCCCATTCTTTGTTTCAATACTCATGCATTTCTTTTGAACTCGTTAATTATTCTAACCTCTTGTTTATTATTATCCACTTACTGGGAGTCTCAATCAAATCAATTGAATGGTCATTTCCACAATTCATTTTTTTCAAAAGCACTTTGAAATGATTTTAGAATAAGATAAACCAGATCTTAGTTAGTAACAATCATATTAATTCCTTGTATTGATTACACTAAACTCTTCCTGTTAATAATCATGATGACACACGTTTGCAGAGCATTATGCATAGAACAAATACAGGAAGTAGAGAATAGTTATTGTTTTAATGTATTACATGAGGATTTAATAGAAAATGTATTGTCGTTGACGAGAAGAAAGGGAAAAAATCGCTTGACCATTTCTGTCCCGAAATGACTTGTTAATTTAAGACAATTGATTTCTTTTCTTGTTTTTCTTTACAGGATGGGAAGATGATTCGAAGATGCGATGTAAGTATAACTTTTTTTTAATAAACCCATATTCTTATTTTCATTTTATTCCGTTCCTTATATTTTCCCCTGACCCTCTCAGAGTTTGTCTCTAAATTGAATGGTCTTAAAACACATATAAACATACTCAGGAACACCCTTGAAAGTATTAAATAATTTGCGGTTCCACATCCAGAAACAACTTAAATTGCATGTATTTCATTATTATTTTTCATGTACAGGGTTTTCTTGATAATTTTTCATTCTCATACTGTTTATATATGATACAAATACCACTTCTCTTTCTAATTTGAACTGATGTCAATTGAATATGAAATTGATCATCCAGACATTATATTATATCTAGATGGGAAATCAAACTTGTAAGATCAATATAGCATGACTACAATGATTCCCCTTCATTCTCTCTTTACATAGTTGCCAGAGAAGCAGGGTCGGGAACAGGCCCCACACCGGTCGGTATGTATCACTTGCATTAGTATTGTTACAATACAATTGGCGTTGGTATAATTTGATGGTCAGTGGAATTATTTTGCATGGAGAAAAAAAAAGTATTTGAAGCGTGGGTATAATTTTATGTCACGTTTCGATTCATTTTGGTTTGTGAATGTGTGATTTGTGAATGTAGTACAAATAATTTGCATGATTATTCAGTGTACGATAAGATATATGAAAACCATCCCATGTGTGCACTCCCGCATGAAAGTTTATATTTTAAGTTTATGAGGGGTAAGGGTTCAGACATGGGGGGGGGGGGGCATAGAGGGAATCACAAATTACTTTTTGTTTGCTGACATATCATTCGTCGAAAGTTTACTCTGGCGCATGCGCCCTACGTTTCGTTTGGTTAGCTGTATTTTTTTTAAGTGTATGACGAACAAGGGCGGCATATTTGGGATCGGGATTCTGGATCAGAATGGAGATGCTGAACGAAGTAGTTACGATATTTCTTTGCAAGTTTATACTGTATTTAACAAGAGACTGAGTGCGTGGGCTGTTGAAAAAAAGTTATCTGAAATAAACTGAATTGTAAGTCTGCACAACGATATTATTGACCATCTTTGCCTTCAAAGTTTCATTTCGGTCCCACACGTTATCTTTTGTGCAGGTAACTCATTCCGTTAACAGAAATGAGATTGAGAGCCGCTTGAGATTTAGCGAATGAGACTTAAATCAATCAAAATACGATAATTCAATGTCTCCTTATCCCAAAGAAGATAATAAATGATAATGAAGATAATATTTTTAAAGCTATAACTATTAATTCCGAACGTTATTAATTTGACTGCATTTGATTTGTGACTGACCTAATGATTTTTTTTCTTAGATATTCATTTGGCTAAGTTATGTTATGAATCAACATTAATGTGAACGAAGTGTGAGAAGGGAAACAATGTGAGGTTGGTATATATCTCACAGGAAGGTTTCCCGCAGTATGTAGAAAATTACTCATTTATTCATGTCTTCAAAAAACAATAAATGCATAATTTTGCTTGAAAAAAATATCTTCGCATTGAATCTCAAATCAAATGTATGAATTCTACTCTCGAATGAATTAAGAAATTGAATCTTTGAAACACTGCTTGCTATCTCCCCCATTATCCCATATTCATGCATGCTATTATTATTTTTATCATTTGTTTATTCCCATCATCATGCCTTATTTTCAGTCTGTGGTACCGGTTTCTTTCAATGCATTGATTGTACCTGTATTGAAGAGATCCTCACGTGCAATGGCATCAGCAATTGTTTGCAAGGAGAGGATGAAGATCGCACTACAGTTTGCGTTGGTAAACCATTGTTCCATTCATTTTAGCAGGCATTGTATTCCTTGGAGAAATGTGGAATGTTGACTTTCTTGAACAGTGAAAGATAATGATCATAACAAAAGTATAAGACCAAATTGGGAACCACTTCTCAGTTTGGGGAGATTTGTGGTTGAATCTGATGATAAAACACAAGAAAAAGACAGATCATAATACAAAATTACAAATTGATAACTAATTCCCAACTTTCAGGAGGTATGGGTAAATTTGATGATCAATGTGGACAAAATTTAGTCCAGTTCTGGGCCAGCTTGGTATACTGCTTTTTTTGGACGTGAATATCATGCCTGCATATAATTATCTTATATTTCCAAGATTATTTTCCTTGTTCAGCATGTTCATGTATTGTTGCAGTATGTATGAATTATCAAGACTTGACATAACTTTACAATACCTGCATACAGATTCATTTTGTAAACCAGTTATTTTTTATTTGGTAATTCTTTATGTCTTGTCTGAACTGCATGGGAATTTATATACATGTTGAGAGTTTTCACTGTACTATATATTGAAGAGGGCATTCTCTATGAAGTTATATAGAATTTGACTTTCAAATGTCTCTAGAAACTATTTGCATTTGACTACTATGTAGCTAATTGTTTACTTATGTTCTCAATGGCAATCCAGTGTTAGAAATTGTTTTGTGATTTTAGTGCAAACCTGGTAAAATATGTGGCAAAATGTTCCTTAAATGCAGCATAATACATTTAGAAAGGGGTATTATTTTAAACAAACCCTTTTTTTTTCTAAAGATGGATGTACATGTTAGTTTTTCAGTCGCAGTCGAATATGAGGTTACCCTCGAAACTGAAAACAATTTGAAAGTCATAATCTGTGTATGTAATAACTTATAAGTCATTATATACTTTCTGTTTACAGATGCATGTGATTTCCCCACCCTCAACGATCGTGTTATCTTGGCAACCGGAACTCCTTCTCAGTCCCTTTACTTGAATGGAACCACCCTTACCCTTGGTTGTATCCTGGGAAGCTCCATCTCTGGTAATGCAGAGATCACTTGTGAGGCTGGCTCATTCTCTGCGAGCCCAGTGTGCTTACGTGAGTCTTAATCCCTTTCTTTGTTGCTAAACTATATATCCACCTTCACAAAGAAAATGTGTACCTTTGCAGGATTTATTAATTTTACATCGGAATTACAAAATTTAGTTAAACATGTCTGGACGATATTGTTGAATTAACAAATAAACCTCACTGGTTGGCTATTGCACGGAGTGGACTTGATGCTTCTCTCTGTTTAAAAGTATTTCTATCTAAACTATAAATATGATTATGACTTAGTAAGGTCTCTTTATATTTTATGTTATTTGATTAATGTATTGTGATGATTACACATTGATCAGTTATCAGCTTTTCAGCTGTTTGAAATGGTCTCAAAACTGCGTCCTAGTAGCTGAAAGGAAATCATTTTCTTTCTCCATCACCCAAAAGAGAAATCATTTGAATAAGTAGTTTCAGGGTATAATATCTAAGAAAGGACATATCATTTTAATGTACTATTTAAGACTTTGTCATTTATTAATTTTTCTCTGACTATTGAATTCTAACAGGGAGCTGCCACATTGATCTGAACCGCAATGCTCTGAGTTGTAGCAGTGACATGTATGCACATGGCTCCAATACAAATTGTACCTGTGACTCTGGTTATAATTTGGAGGTGCCCAATGCTGACATCACATGTAGTGACTCACTGTTCCTCCCATCACATCCGCAGTGCGTGGGTGAGTTGCTTAAAATGGACTTTGGTGCCAGTTATTTTGGGGCATTTCCATGAAACTTCTAATGCCCCACATTTTATGCCTCTATGAAATTGTGCATTAATGTTTGACAGGAGATTAGCTTTCCTGCAAAGTAGAGACTTATTTTCATTGAACTATCACTGACTTTCATGAAGTGCATTTTCCTTACTGGTATTGAGTCCAGCTCACATGTTTTTTCACACTTAGTAATTTGATCACTCTAATTATGCATTGGCTGTGTCGTTAAAGTGAAGTACATATTTTGTTTCATATCTCATTAAAAAGTAAATGATATTGATAAACATAGTCAAGCTGATGGTAGCTATCTTCCTAGTTACTGGTACCAGTAATCATGTGCAAAATTTATACATCTATTTCATCATTGACCTCCTGCAACTTTATCACACTTGTTGGTAATAAAAGGTGTCCATTTCACAGGCAGTATAGAGGATGTTTTATGAGCAGCATATGTCATTGAAAGGATAACCTTGTAGAAAATATGACTGCATGCTAAAACTCCTGCCATTGATAATAAGGATAATAATTGTAATACACACAGAAACTGCATATCAATATGTACAAAACACAAAATTTGCCTGTTCCATTAATATGATTTAAGTTTTTCTTAGATTTCTCATCCTAGTGGTAAGCATCCAGCTCATTGCTGATAGAGCAAGTGAAATTTGTTGTCATTACCTTATAGCAACTTTTTTTGTGTATATTGGTAATAAAAAGTTACTGTTGTACAGGTGGTGTAACATTAGAAAAGGAAGGTAGTTGGCATTGTGCATCATGGGAGGATTACTCTAAAAGATTAAATTTTTGCTGGGGTCATGAATTTCGCAACCATGAATTTGCTAAAACGTTTACTCAATAGAACGCCAATAGACTTCTGTACAATTATCTCTCAAAATGTGAAAATAACAACCCGCTTATGCGTGAAAATATCTAAGATGTATGCTAGCTAAAATATTGACCTTTACGGTAGCATAACTTCTTCATTTTCTTGATTGTCTTTATCCCCTATACAGAAACGAATGAATGTATGTTGAATCCGACACCTTGTGACCCGTTGGCCAGTTGTTTCAACATGCCTCTTGGGAGCTTCACCTGTATATGTCCTGCTGGCTACTTTGGTAATGGATTAACATGTACAGGTCAGTTTACATCAATCCTCTAGACATCAAGATGGGTATTCCCCATATGCCCGTATTCCGATAGCGAGGTTTAAGTTAACCCTGGTCTAAACCTGTGGTTTAAGTATGGAAAGCCAAAAGAGGCTTGAATCTATAACAGTCGATGTTTAATTTACCAGCACATTTGGCACTCATATTTTTTAAAACTGTCTCGGAATGAAAACCTCAATAGTTTTCTTCATTATTAGAGCATGGGAAAAGAGAGCAGTTAACATAAGACTTATTTATTGTGAATAAAATGTTGGCACTTTTGGCTACCCATACTTAAACCACAGATTTAGACCAGGGTTAACTTAAACCTCGCTATCGGAATACGGACCATAGTGTGTGAATGAATCCTCCTTCGAAAAACTAAGAAAGATAACCTGGGTGATGTTTTACCAACTTTCTCTTAAAGTTGTGAAAAAGACCTTGGGAAAGACTGGAGTATGTTAATGAGTGTAATACATATACGATTCTCTACCATTCAGCCCAAGAACTGATACCAGTTGTGTGTAAAGTCATTCTTAAACTCTTTTATAACTTGGTGAAACACCGCCCAGAATGCTTAAATGTGTACAATAATCAATGTCCTAATACACAATTTGAGTACATGGGACTCTGACAACATTGAATAATATTCAAATACTCGTACTTAGCCTAAGCATTTAATTGAATCATTTTTTAATTTCTGATACCAGGGTGTTTGCATATTGATGATTCCTCAGTAATTGCATCAGTCAGTACATGTTTCACTCAAAGAACATGAATCATAATCCCTACAAAACATTTTTTTTTTCACTTTTCTCATATCAAACTAGAATTTAATTATGTAGAGTATGCATTTGAAGTAGGAAAGGAATATCATTTCAATCCAGGATTATGGTGTACCGTAGATCAAAACCTTTTCTCATAATCCTATTTTTCATTGACTGAGGCACACATGAATGATAACAACAAAATGCATATGCTTTTTGTATGAGAGCTATTCCTTTTTTGCCATTTTTAGATTGGCTTCATTTCTCATCCTTCAAAATATATGTTTGTCATGTTGTGTCAGAGTAATGTAGCTTAATTTGCCTGCAGTCATGGTCAATAATTGTATGTTCAAATTGCTTTTCAGACATCGACGAGTGTGCCCTAGGTACAGATCTATGTGATGTGGATGCAACATGTACAAACACAAATGGATCCTATACTTGTGCATGTAATACAGGGTTTCTTGGAGATGGCTTCATCTGTATCGGTAAGTCTGTTGATTCGGGGGTTTGTGTTTTACATTTACAAGCGCAGATACACGTGTGTGAAGAACTAGCACCATGTCACCAGTCCCGAATCACCTGTTTTTGTGATTTTGAAAAGTGACTGGCATACTTTTCTCAACCTAGACGCCATGAATTTTGCATTGTCAACTCTGGATAGAATAATAATAATAATAATATATATGATTTATATGGCGCCAAATCCACTTTTCCCGAAAATGCTCAAGGCGCAACTTGAAAATGTGTAGAGGAAGATAGAAGTAAGATAGAATAAGAATAAATCTTATTCCCGTTGGCATTTCTGTGGCTAAATTATATTCTCATATATTCAAGTCATTAATGTTCGCATTTAATGCACATTATATGTTTTTAAAGTATTCATCAGTCAATTAGACAGCTTTCTTTTTCTCCCTTTCCAACACCCTACTCCCCCCTCCCATTAATGAAACAGACCAAATATATTATGACTTCGGAACAGCGGCTGGGGATACCAGCATTGAATCAACCCCAGGATCCTCTACCGTTGATGGATATAGTGTGTCTGGACCGCTGGAGCGTAGACGTCTCATTCCTATTGGGGATCAGCTTTTCAGATATGTTCACGTAAGTCTATCCTCCCCATTTCTTCTGTATTCATGCGTTAGTTTTGGTTCGATATTTTATTTCATAATGGATGAAGTATTAAGCACTTGCTACTTTCAATACAGTCTATTCTGGTACACATTGGTTTTCCAATTTGACATCATGTGTTACATGCCTCTACAATCAAACTTCTAAAATATCATGCATGTTCCCATTTTTAGTAAAAACAAACTGTAATTTATTGTCGGAAAATTATTGTTTGATTGATTTTATGGTGCATTTTGAGTCATCTGTTTACATTTTGTACTTGTTATTTTCTACAACAGATCACTAACACAGGAGTGATTGCTTTTAGTAACACCCTAACTGTTGATTTGAGTGAGTTCTCTCATCCGACCACATTCACCACCAACAGTTCAGGCATGCCTGCTGTAGCTGTGTTTGGTATTGAGGCTCGAACAGACACTGCAGACTCATCTGTGTATTATCAGGTAAGCTCAAAATGTTAATAATAATAAATAAAATGTAAACTGTAATTTGTAGCCCATATCACTGCTAAACAAGCCCCACATGCTTTATGAATTAAGATTTAGAGAGAAGATAACATTGGTAATTTAATATTACTTGAATCAATATATTGTTCAATGTAATGTCATCTATTTTATCTATATTGATATGCTTAATGAGAATTTCATATAAATCCTTAACAAATTTGTGTAGTGTTAAAAATGGTAGTCTTAATTCATCTCAAGCTTAACATAGATGTACATGTTTTGAAAAGTAAAGTTGTATCAAGTAGGAACTATATGCATAGTCCATGTAGTGATGAAGTGCACATTTTAGATGTTTTATTATGAACGTCGTGAAACCAAAACCTTTATGTGATCCACCCTTGCCCTTATCCTTAACCAACACTAGATCTATGAGGACACGGCCACAGACGCCTACACGGTGGATCTCCTAGCAAACATATCCACCCAGGTGAACGATGCCTTCTTTTCTGCCAGTACCAGCACCTCGCAGTACACCCCTAAATGGGCCATGATCATCACTTGGGTTCTCATGAGAAGATTCGGTACTACAAGTTTGTCCACAGAGGTGAGTCATTCTTTTTTTCGCCTCCTCTTCTTTGTCGTTTTTCGGCTTTTCGTCCCCCTTTTCTGCTGCTTCTCATCATCCTTTCTTCCTTTCCTCTTAATTTTCTCATTTATCCTGCATTCTTATTCTTCTCTAAACACTTAACCTCCATTCCTCCTTCCTCCCTTTTTTTTCACTTCTTGCTGACCTGCTCATCACCCTCCTTTATGTTTACTCTCCTCTTCTTCCACTCTTTTCATCCTTTTCCTCCACTTCCTCCCATTCCTCCCTCTTCACCCCTCTCCCCCTCTCCCCCCTCTCCCTTCCTCCTCTGATTTCATTCATCTCCCTCTTCCTCCCCCAACCCACGTACCCTTCCTTTAAGTACCTCGGTTCCTTTCTTCATACCTTTATCTTGTCGATGTCCCGTTTTTCCCCTCCTTTTGCTCATGATATTTTGCTCTGTCATTTTTATACCATCATTGTCATTACCGCCACCATCATTTTTTCCCAATTATTTTCAGACCAACACATTCCAAGCTGTTTTGACCACTGACGGCTCCAAAACATACATCATCCAACTGTACCAAGAATCCTCCATGCTTTGGGATGCAGCCCAGTTGACGACCACCGAGGTCCCAGTCATTGGCAATCGTATCGCGAATAGCTTTTTTGACCTCCAGTCCTCGGAAAGCTACACCCGTGATCAGATGTTTCGTCCCGACGCCGTTCAGGGTAACGTCATCACCACCACAGTCACCACAGGAAGGAGGAGGCGCAATACGGCCACCTTTAACAATGGCCAGTTTGTCTTCCGGCTGGATGAGAATGCTGATGGTTTTGTTAACCCCGCTGAGTACTGCCAGGATTGGTATGATAGCTCAAGGTCATTACCGACCGAGGTTCCTGGGCTGCTGCCCTGTCCATGCACCCGTCTACAAGCGATGAATGATCGCAGGTTTAGAGCCTGTGTGCCCTACACGCCACTCAATCAGTTTGCATTTGGATCCAATATCGATCGTTATCCAAGTGAGTTTAATTTTTATCTTACTTCAAACTGTATCTTATGTTAATCTTTAACACTAATCTGCTGAGAAGTAAAGTATTTGACTTACCTGGCTCAAATTGATTTATGAATTTAGTTGCTTTATCATGAGACCACTTTTGCACAACGTCATGAGAAAGAAAAGTTCTAGTACCGAATACCTGCATTGTTTGCTCTTTTGAGCAGATTACTTTTGTTGATACAGTTAATAGGGAAAACAATTCTAACATCGGTGACAAGTGTTTATTTATTGTCCTCTATTAAGGTTACCAATAATATTAATCCCTTGGACCTTACAAGCTCTGTGAATCAGGGTGCAAAAAGTGTGTAGAATATTTTGCATCATCACAAAATTACCACAGTGAAAATGACACCGCTGAATATATAACCTATCATCCCATTTGAATCTACAGGTTTTCTGGAGAACAGCAACCAGTGCTTACAGCAGGTGTTTCCATCCGCTACCTTCTCTGGGTCTCGTTGTATCTACAACCGAAGTGAGAGTCTTGTGGTGGGATACGACTCAATGTGGGAGAGCAGTCATTTACAGAGTTTTCTTGCTGACACCTCATCCTTTAGCTTTTTCTATCTCTCTTGGATATGTAAGTTGACATCAATTAAATGTTTAACAATGTTTTATGATGAAATGATATTTGAAAAGAGTATAGTGAATCTTATTGCTATTCTAGAACTATAAAAGAGATATTTGAACATTAAAGTCAATCGAATGAAAATATTCTTACTTTCAATCATATCCAGCAATTGTTTGTAAATTTTGTCTCTGTATTTTTTTCTCTCCATTTTAGTTAATGATATCTTACCACGCCACTACTGCTGTAGCCATTCCACAGATTCTTACTTCTGTGGTCTTTACGAGGAGAGACGGCCACCAAGGACCTGCCGCGGGTACACTCCTGTAGGACAAGGTATGTCATTCTGTTCAAAATTTTTATCTTCATGAATTTTGTGAATTTTGGTATATGGGGTTCTTATTCTATTTTGACTAAAAGACATTAGTTTTCTTGTGCAATAAATCTTGTTTGTGCTGCACTCTACACAGGAGAGGTAAAAGGGAAATTAGCAAGACGAAATTTAATCAAATCTCATACTGTAGATGAGCTATGTTTAGGGGAAACTTTGCTTGTTCTCAATGATATTCACATGTTATCGATTTTCATTTCTAAAAGAAGATTATTTCCATGTTTTTTCCCCTAGGATGGGGTCAAGGAGATCCCCACATCACAACATTGGACAAATTTGAGTTCACATTCAACGGCCTGGGAGAGTATTTGCTGATTGCAATAGATTCCACTGGCTTCCAGCTGCAGGGGCGTACGGAGAAAGCCTTCAATCGGTCCGGTGTTGAGGTGGATACTGGAACGGTGTTTACCTCCTTTGCAGCTATGCAGGGGGCTACCTTGGTGAGTTAAGATAGTTATCATTGATTAGTGAATTGCTTTAATTGGCAATGTACTTAAGCATTGCTACCAGATACCTGGATTAAGCTTGCATGGATTTTCTTTGCAGAAGTATGTGAATGATTCACCCGATTTGCATAGAATGTGAAAGAGCTAATTCAGACAAGAGTGTACATAGATTGTGGTGTGCATAAATTGTGACTGTACCATTCCCTTGCCTGTTACAATGAGGTGCTTTGGACCATTGAAATACTTTGTTGTAACACTAATATCTTTTTAGTCGTGTTAAAAAACAATAAGTTATTAACAGCTGGGACCAGATTTTTCCCACTTTACATCAGGAATTTCATTATTTCGGATTTATTTGTACCAAATTTCCACGCTTTCAGTAGGTTTGCTGTTAAACAATGTTTTCTGTTTTCATATCTTGCTGCAGGTTCAATTCGATCTGAATACAGACAGGACTAACATGACTATCCTTATCAATGGTACTATTATGATTGACCCCTTGGACTTGAAGACAAGTAAGTAGATTTTGTGATTCTGATGGGCCATTTGCTGTCATAAACATGCAGTTATGACTTATACTCTTGTTCTATTGACTTGTTTACCTCTTTTACGATTAATGTACATTAAAGTATTTGAGGGAGATTGAACCTAAACCTTCCCCCATATTATAATAGCAGTTCCATGAATGGTTTGTATTTATCCCACTTTCCCCTTCCATTTCATGGACGACTTGAGCAATAGAGTGTGACCTCTAGTTTACAAATGAGATATGAGCAATGAATTAAACAAAATTTGAAGGTCCGATATGTATTTAATTGGATGTAAATTATTCATGGAATTGGCAATATATATTTCTGCCCCCCCCCCATCAATCATTTATCAGGTTTCCATGGTTTCATACCATTTCATTAATAGCATAGTTACAATCGATGATAAAGGATGGAATCCTGAAATCATATTAATTCAAACTAATCCCTTTTCTCTACCTCTTCAGCTGAATACAACTCCTCTGATCCGTTATTCAACATACGTTACGACTCGACGGGTTCAACAGGGACTGGAGATCGCTTCATCGCGACCTGGAGAGAGGGCGGTAACAGCTCCAATGATGTCTCCATCAACGTTGGTAGCAATCTGAGAATGCTTGACTTCATCTTCCAACCTGCGGTGGCATATTTGGGGATGACCAGAGGCTTGTATGGTAAGTTTTCAAGCACAAGAATACTACAATTTTTGGTACACCATTCCGTGAAAAAATAGTCCGGGAAAGTTGGTAGCCCCAATGTCTTTACTGTCTTTGTCAAGCCTTATGACTGTCAGAGATGATACTTTTCAGACTTATGTGCTATTTCAGACTATTCTCAACGTATAATTATGTGTTGGAAATATCTATTTTATATGCCGGTATGAGAAATGCTCATCTAGATGGCTTTCATCCTTTTTCATTGATTCTCAATCGCATCTCTGTTATTATTATTATTATGTTATTATTATTTCCAATATTATGAATGTTTTATCCTAATATTTGAAATTATTTTCTCACCGTCTGACATAGGCGTATGGGATAATGACATCTCCAATGATGTGACACAACCGGACGGTACTGTGTTGCCAGACCCCATGAGCTTGACAGAGGATGAACTGTTCAACTATGGAACATTATGTAAGTAAAGCTACACCAGTATGGCTGGTCTCTTATGCATGATGTACTTTGGAGAAATTTGGAATATCCTAAGTGTTGAATCCAATCAAAGAACTGAACTCTTCATTTGTTCCAATAGTATCTACATGATATATATTTTGATTTTGATGTTCTTTTTATTCTCCTTTGCTATGCCTTGAGCACGTTATTCATGTGAAATTTCATGCATTTAAATAACCCTGTATTGGTATTTCTAAAGATAAAGTCAATACCTTATGCACATTTAAGTTCACATTTTTGTCTTGATTTTCTTCCCCCTTAGCCTATATCAGTGTTTCTCTGACAAATCTTGAAAGAATATAGATTTCAAAATGTGGACAATATTGAAAAGAAGGAACACTAAAAATCAATACCTCATGTATGGCAAGGCATGTTTCTCTTTCATCATTTTTTCATGAATTTGATTTCAGTCTGACAATTGCAGTTGTAAAATTTGTCAATAAACCTTGTCTATTTAATGAACCTTTCTCTATCGATGACAGGGCGTATTGCATCATCGGACTCCTTGTTCACCTACCAGAGCCCTGAGATGTGGGACACCTTCAATATGAATAGCTTCCAACCCATGTCCTTGAGTGCCCTCAATGCGACCGCTGACCCGGCCTTCAGGGCCATGGCCATGCAGACTTGTGGCGATGATACTTCATGTTATTTTGATACCTTGGCTACTCAAGATGTTGACATTGGAACAAATACCATGAATGTTGGCAAAAGGAGATACGAGGAATCAAATGAGTTAGGTAAGAACTTTAAAAGAATTTCATTAATCTGAGAGTTAAACATTTAATTAATTTAGTAATACACCTTGCCAATATTTCGGAATATTAATCGCTGGATCCACTTTACTGTCACTTCATAGTTCAATTCATCACTGGATTGAACAAAGTAATGATTGTGTAATTAATTGTAACATGTCATTATACTTTAGAAATCAGCCTGTCAATTAATATGAAATTTTATGTAGTCTTCAAATGGATGCCACTATATTTCATTCTAAATCTTGTCTTAACTTTGTCCTGAATAATATCTATTGAGCATTGTATCATCACTTCTACACCCAGTCAAGCAATGAATCTATTTTTGCATTCCTCCAGATAACTACCCTCCTATTCTGAGCAATGTAACAGAAGTGAATGCCGATGCTCAGTACCCGGGCGTGGATGCAAATGGTTTCTTGACGGTGATTGTTGGCCGGTCCTACATGTACCAGGCCGCTGCCACTGATCAGAACCCTGGTGATGTCATCACTTATACTCTCAGAGGTACAATCCCAGCGAATGCCTTCATCGACCCTGTCAGTAAGTATTTTCACCTGGTCCTTGATTCGCTTAAAATCTCGCACATAAGCAGCTTCATCGTAAAACTGTTTTTGAAAGTAAAGATAAAAATTATCAGAGCTTTTAGGAGGCACTATTTATATTCTTATCTTTTGGTCGTTCATTGCCTCCACAAGGTCAGCCTATTGCACTGTCAGTGGTCAAGAGTATAAACTTATTCAATACCAACTATTATTTTAATAGATGTCTGCAAACCAACTGGAATGAATACTTACACTAACATGATTGCAATTCCAGGAGTTAGTTTTCTAATATAAGCAAACCATCAATCCATGATATAAATTTGATAAAATTATTATTATTTTGAAGGCAGTTAGGGAAAGATGATGAGGATGTTGATCAGTTTATTCTCATCCCTTGACCCATTCTCTCCCCCTTCTTCCCCCTCAACAGCTGGCATCTTCACATGGATTCCAGTCAACACTGATCAGGTTCAGATTGGTATCGAGGCGAGTGACGGAACCGTGTCTCGCTTCCTTCAACTCACTGTCATCGTCTGTGACTGTGCAAACAATGGAACATGTGATTTCACTTCCATCATGGGAGGCTTCAACATCAACAATGACAAGTTTGCTGTAAGGACATCCCGACTTGTGTTTTCAAACATTTAATACTGTCATGTAGATGTAGATTTAGTGGTCATAACATCTCGTTTGCAATTCAGCAAATATTCCAACAAAAAAATCATATTTCTTAATTTTTCTAAGCTGTTTCTCTGAAGGGGGTATTAAGATCTGTATGAATGCACAGCACAGTCTTGCCATTTATTGAGATAACACATTAAAATGACACTTTGGGGAATAAGTTAATCCTACTCCAAATGTGGAAATGCACTGTTTGAACAGGCAATTTTGAACAGCACCTGATTAATTTCCCCCAATGCTTTTTACAAGAGGGCATCTTTAATCCAGCTGCAATATTTTGTTTCATTGAACATACAGGTTGCGCAATGTGAATGTGCGATGGGATGGGCAGGTGATTTCTGCACGCAGGACTTTGATTCTTGTGAGCTGAACCCTTGTTACCCCGGTGTAACCTGTATCGATGACCCCCCTCCTAGTGAGGTGGCACGCTGTGCTGCTTGTCCACCAAGCCTTACTGGAAATGGATTTCAATGCTGGGGTAAACCAAACACTTTTTTTTTCTTTTAAAACTTGTATTATTAATGAGACCATTCGAATACATTGTAGCAGCATGATCAAACATAAATCAATCCAAACAATTTAGTACAGTTATGCCAAACACTATGTTCAACCCATAAATACCTGATCCTAGTAAAGTTTATCATAAGAAATAGGCTGATATTATACACATTTTTATCACAAAAGGAGATATATACATTGTCATTGATATTATAATTTTAGCAAATTGGCATTTTAAGTTGTAATGGAATTATGAAGTAACTGAGTTTTGTAAAACATGAAAACCAGCAAATTATCGGATTACTAAAAGATAAATTCTTGGATCCTCAGAATAAGCTTTGATGAAAGTCCACATCTTTTCATTTTTCCATCATTGATTTATAAGTAGCTGCTCTAATTATCAATCATCTTCATTTGTATCCTTCTCATTTGTTGCATAGATTTGGATGAGTGTGCAGAACAGATTGATGGATGTGGCCAGTTGTGCGTTAACAGTGTTGGCTCATTCAGTTGTGATTGCCGTGCCGGATATGACTTGGAACCTAATCTCAAAGACTGCATTGGTGAGTAAGAGGGTTTAGGAATGCTTTGGATTTATATCGATAAACAATATTACACTGAGGCTGTCTTTGTGCTCCAGAATTGTTGGATTATTGAGAAATAATCGAAAGCTGGTGTTGAGTTGATATTACCGTATCTTTTTTAGCAAAGCAACTTTCTTGATAGATAGGGAGGTTCTAATTTCTTTTGCAATTAATCAATAGTTATGACAAACTCATGGCATTTACAGAGGCAGCTAAAAGTCTGTGAAAGAAGAGTCAAAGGAAATTGTATTTTGAATCTGTATCTCCTTCCTTTCGTCTTCCCCATTCAATCTTCTCTGAGTCTTTCTGAGAGCGATTCCATGAGTTGGTAATAATAATTATAATGATAATGAACGTTTTTATATAACGCTTATCACTCGCTCAGGAAAAGTCCCTAAGCTCTTCAAAAGAAGGATGAATAGATACAGAAACACCAATATTTTTGCCCTATACATGGATAATGGAATAAGTTAATAAGGTAATAAGTATAAGAAAAATGGTTTGGTGACATCAAACAGGTTTGTTGTGAGAAATTTGAAAAGAATAATAAAAAGTTCAAACCAAAGACATTACCAAGCACATTGTAAACAGAAAATCACTGAACAAAAAGATAGGTTTTTAACAAAGTTTTAAAAGTTTCTGTTGAATTCGCCTCCTTTACAGTGTTTGGTAAACCTTTCTCCTTTTCTATCACACTTTATCAAATTCTAAAGCCGTACAGAGTTTACCAATCAGATATGAACCCTCGAAAGTTATTTCATAAAGATCCCACGCACAGGGGTTGGGACATATATTATTTTTTAATTACCCATTTTTTTCATAGAATCCCTTTGCTGTTTCAGTTACAAAACTGTACACAATTGAAGAGAGTTGATCAGTTGTTTCACGATGTGCAAACATAGGTAGAATGATGTTTTGGCTGCTATGTACTGCTAGCCTTCATCAGTCTATAATGAGCATAGACATAACTGTTCATATTGTTTCCTTACAGATATCAACGAGTGTGACCGAGATACGGATCAATGTGACGTCAACTCAGTGTGTATCAACACCGCTGGATCATACAACTGTGAATGCAATGCAGGCTATTTCCAGGAGCCTGATAACAGGACATGTACAGGTAGGCAAGGTTTTCTTTTAATTTGCCATTGAAACGAAGATCGTTGGGAATATGCATATTTTATTTATTTTTTCATTTATATAAAAATATCTAAAACTGTTTACAGAGTTGGAATCATTTGCAGCCAAAATGGTTGTATTGCAGATACAACTAACAGAAATGATTAGTATAATGCAATTACAATGTATATTTATCGTTTGAAAGCCAATAACTACCAGATGTTATTAGATATTCTCGACTACTACCTATATATAACATGTAACAAAATAAAAAAAGAAAAATGCTCTGTATTGCATAACTTTGTAATGTTTGAGGCAATTAATTTCCCTTAAATGCGTTCATCCAGATCTACATGTAGGACAGACTAGAATCTTTGTATCAATTTTTAGATTGTTTCGTATGGCTCAAAATTTGTGTATTTTATGACACAGATATTGATGAATGTACTGATCTCATGCCTTGTGATATCAATGCTGATTGCGGTAACGTTGTTGGTTCCTACATGTGTACATGCCGTAGCGGATACCAGGGAGATGGCAGAACGTGCACTGGTGAGTAAAAAAATCCTGATATTTGTGAGTTTTGCACTAGTTTGCTGTAAGAAAGAACTATATCTAGTGGATTTTGGGTATAGGCACACATCCAGCTAAAGCAGCCATGTATGTATGTGTGGCATTAGAAGAAGCCTTTGAATAATTTGTTTAGTCTTTAAATTACTCTGCATTCTGCTCTCACAACATTGATAATAATTTTATTCATAAAGCATTCTAATCTGCTCTGAGGCACTCTAGGTGCACATAATATAACAAATACATAGGATACAATAGAAGAATTAATGATACTAGAAATGATGCAGATCAAGAATGATTAATATTCAGATGCCCATTCTTATAACTGAGAGATTTTCTGCATATTAATCATGTGTTCTTTCTTTCTTTTTTTTTCTTTTCTTTTTTTTACAGATGTGGACGAGTGCTTCAATCCTAATCTAAACGATTGTTCTCAGTATGCTTCCTGTGAGAATACAGATGGATATTTTGTATGCCAGTGCTTTGTAGGATATGAGGTGAGGAAATATATTTTTTCGTCTTCTCTTTCTCAGTCCTAATTCTATATAAGATCAAGTTTTAGAATCACACTTTGCGGTCAAGAAACCTTGGATCACCTCTCATGCTATCTTTGAACCATAGAAACTCTCTATGAGTTAGAGCCATTAAAAAAGATTGACTTTGTTGTATTATAATCCTATTCATCTCACTGTGGATCCTAATAGGGTGTTGCACAAAATCAACTGCAAATCAACTGCAGCTTTGAAAATTGTAAAGCGCATTTTCATTCGTGCACGGTATGCGCATTTAACAAGACGCGCATGAAACAATGATTTTGATTGGCACATTCCGATCAATTGCAACCTTTGAGCAACACCCCATAGAGTTATAACTCATTATTCGATCATAATTTTCATTGCTATCGTTTTAGGGCTCTGGTCTGAACTGCACGGATCGTAATGAATGCGCTGAGGGTGTATCGCAGTGCAGCTTGGATGCAGCCTGTCAGAACATCCCAGGAAGTTTCATGTGCAGCTGTGATCCAGGATATGTAGGAGATGGAAACACATGCGTTGGTCAGTCATTTTTCATCCTTTTATCATCTTTGTGATATTCCACTTACTTCCTCTTTTGTTTTTAAATTAATCTACATTGCAGAAACGGTAACTACAAGGGACATTTTCATTACACAAGAAGTTTGGAAAAGAAAATGGCGGAAGCAAATTTTTTTCTTACGAGCCAAAACATTCTGACAAAATCATTTAATTGGGAAATAAGCACTGATCTGTACATAACAATACACGTTGTACATATTCCAGAACAATCGCCAGCTCTGATATTTTAGTAAAAGGATTTGGGCAGATAGGAATTCTTTTTGTTCTATTCTTTTTGTGATTGCATCGTTGAAGAAGCAATACGATGCAGATATAAATAGATCGTTAACTGGGAATACCTATACTAATAGATGGAAACAAAATGGTAAAGCAATAAATCTCTTTTTGAAGAAATTGCCATGATCATGAAGAAGGAATTGCATTTGTCCACTCTGAGATGAAGATAGCCTCTACTATGTGACTATGCGTTCTTGCAAATGTGGTTTTACTATACAAGTAAGATATTTAATAACAAATATATATTTCATTTTTTTGTTTACAGATTTTGACGAGTGCGCTGACCCATCTACAAACGACTGTCATGCTGATGCTCAGTGCATTAACTCATTAGGAAACTACTCTTGTGTCTGTAATCCTGGCTACACTGGCAATGGGCTATCTTGCTCAGGTTTGTCTAAGGCATCTTATATTGACCAAAGTCTGAGGTGCTTGGAAAGAAATAAAGAAAATTAAATGAGGACAATTTCATAGATTATATATGTTTGACTTGCAGTGTATGGCATTTCCCCTTATATATAAATAACTTTAATCTGATTTGTGTATGAAGTGCAATGCTCCTAGGGTTTATGGATCAACTAGGGGTAGGACATATAAAAACCATGACCAATTTATGGAATTGCTCACAAATAAGAATCTCAAAATTTGTTTTACTATGCGCTGTTAAAAACAAACAAAACAAAGGCCATACATCATGATAAAACATCTATTTCAAATTCATAAATGTGCAGTCCTATAGATACATGCTTACAGATTCCATGTTAATTCAATTTGCAAACTTATATATCCTTTTGTCCAACAGATATCGATGAATGTACATCTGGTGCAGCAGTATGTGATGTTGCTGCTATGTGTACTAACAGTATTGGATCTTACATCTGTACCTGCAATTCTGGTTACAATGGCGATGGATTTGCATGTACCGGTAGGTTGATCACTTGACCCATTCACAACGGAAATATCTAATTTTCGTAGGATTTGCACAGGGACGAATTGGTACTGGAGGCATTTGGGTTAAATTTCCAGACCTACATTACATGTGCAGTGGTTGATATTACTGTTGAGATTGGGTTTTTTCCACAGCTAGCTGTATATACATAAACATGAATATATTTGACTACATTTTGAAAACCCTGTGTTGGGTTGACTTGGATAGTTAAAAAATTTGTTGGGAGAAAAATTTGGGAATTTTGTTCGTGTTAAATAGTGGAAATCCTGTTTATCAATATATCTTCTTTTTTTTTCTTTGCCTAGATATTGATGAGTGCACACAACAGATTGATAACTGTGATCAGATGTGTGTTAACACTGCTGGATCATTCAACTGCTCCTGTATGCCTGGTTTTGTGTTGGATGCTGATGGTTTCACTTGCAATGGTAAGGACGTTGTCCCATATTTGGTCTACTTGTATATCTTGGTATTTTTTACACCGTTTGAGTGCAAAGTGCTGTTAATTTGTGCTGACCTTGCTTATATGAATATCAAAAGCTTCTATGAGTAGCGTCTAACTTGATTTAAATACAAAACAGAAAATTTAATGCAAGTCCATTTTCAACCAATCAGGAGCGTGTATTTAGGACTTGTGTTTAATGTTCTGAGTTGTGTTTAGTTTATTAACAGTGGACATCCATTCTTCCTGACAATTATAACAAACACTTTAGATTTTCTGAATGAAACCCAGCCTCTGACTTGGCATTGGACTTCAAGTATATCAGTTGCTATAGAAAAGGTCATTCTCTTGTGGATAAAATGAAAACAACTTTTTTAATGTTCTTCTCTCATGGGGCTGCCTTAGTTTTAAAGCAGTTTCCATTTAATTTTCATTACTATGCTGTTTATGTACTCTATATGGTGATGAATCTCCCCCTTTCTTGTTGTCTTGTTGATTGCACACATGTATTTTATTGTTCTTATATTGTTTATGTATTCTATTTCTAATGAACTTGAATAAATGAACTAAATTCACCGATTGTGTATCATCCCAATGCAGTTGCTGTTGGAATGGCTTGTACAGCAGCTGAGAACCCCTGTACCGGGGGTGCATCATGTACCAATGCAGCTGGTCTCATCACCTGTACTTGTCCTAGAGGTTATGACCTCATTGGTGGTACTGATTGTCAAGGTAATAGCATAGCTGCCAATTGGTACTAATTTTTAGTAAATAGTTTTGGGCGTACATTTGTTATGTTTTGTTTAAAATTTACAAGAATACTAATTTTGACAACATAGATACCACACATTTCAATGTATGATATGTGAAGATTATTAATTTGTGGGAGGATTATTACTAATTTCCACTTTCTCATGTTGGCAGCCATGTAATAGCAGTGATATCTAGAAATTCACTTTATTTGGCATTTTCTCACACTCAAATTTTTAAAAATTTGCATGCGGTGGTATTGATCTCGCGCATCTAGGAACCCTCGGTTATATCATTGCCCTATGGGAATCAATATCAATCATTCATTTGCAAAATACAACATATACACATATATATTTTAAGAACTGTGCAAATCCAAATGCAAAGAGTGACTAGAAATGGTAAGTGCATGAATTTGAGTAGAACTTAGATTATGCTTATATACTTAAAAGTGTAATATTCCTTCAGAAAGTGACTAACCTTATCAGCAATATAATACAAAGTTATTTGACACCAGTTTGCAGTCAAATATTTCATCTATGTACACCCGTGGTTCAATCTCGGAAAAATAATAGAGGAAATGACAACAGCATCCAATTAATTTGAAAAGTCCTTCTGATAGCATTCTCTTTCCCTTCATCCTTATTTTCACGTGTGCAGATATCAATGAGTGTACACTGAGTACAGATCTTCCTCTAATATCTTTTTCCCTTCATCCTTATTTTCACCAATGCAGATATCGATGAGTGTACCCTGAGCACGGATAACTGTGACCCTGTGGTAGGTCAATGCGTCAACACACCAGGAGGATATACATGCTCTTGTAATGACGGCTATATGCTGGGAACAGATGAGCGAACATGCTCAAGTAAGAAAGCTATTGGATTTTGAATAGAAATTCCATACAAATTTGGAAATGTTATGCCCTGTAGAGTGTTAAAGATGTTAGTTACAGACCTTAAAATCAATGTGATAGTATAATTTCTTTGCGCCAAATGGTAAGATTAATATGCATTTAGCTGTGATGTCTCCTGACATTTATTTGATTTTTTGGTAAGAGCATTGTTCTGTTATAGATAGTCATGTATGGGGAAAACACCAGGAAATTATTGAAATAATCTGTAAAAAATTTACTACACAATATTCGATGCTCCTACATGTTGGATGATACGTTTGATAATGTCATCAGTCAAGTAGGCGTATGAAAATCTCTTTGAATATGAGCCATGCAATGATACATGCATTTCATATCAGAGAACAAGGTGTATCTAATGTTTCAGTTCATTTTCCACTGATCAATTGAAAACAAACTAAAATACCAATCTAAATGCATAGTCTACACAATATACAGCAACTACACACTCAGTTAGAAGTAAAGTCAGTAGGGCTATTCCAAATCTCCAATTGTTCTTGTATTTGCATTAAAATTGACTCAATTATCCTTTTAGTATAAAATATATTTTGTAATGTACAGCTATATGTAGAACTCCCTCTTATTCCTTTCCTTTCTCTGTTTAGACATCAATGAATGTGTAACGGGGGCCAATAACTGCTCAGCTGATGCAACATGTGAGGATCTACCTGGGAACTATTCCTGCGTTTGTAATGCAGGTTACAGTGGTGACGGATTCACATGTGACAGTAAGTTTAACTAGACACCACTTCATCGATTTCTGTAGGGGGAATAGAAATCTTTTGCTAGAGCATTATTCAATTTGATCTTCATGCAATGCAGACATGCCAACCAAAATTATATTCATTCAAATTTCCCTTTTCTATTATCTGTCTCCTTAATATTGGGGAGAATTCTATTATTGAAAATGAATAAAGCCAAGCAATGCCCTCATGCATCACACCCATCTCCTCAATAACCTTTTTTTTATCCAGACATTAACCATTTATGGCATTGATCAACAGACAATCATATGGAACACAGAGGAATACTTGCCAAATTGTGTGAATGTTTTGTATTGGTGTCTAAATGTGGAGTGCCCGATGGTTCTTTGTGCTCTGAATAAAAAGTGACATCCATAGATTTTGATACCCCTTATCAAATGAAATAGCACATCATTTGGTGTCATCTACGCTTATATGCAAAGTTGCAGCATTAACATGAATAGGATCTGTAAATTGTTGCCCTATAATTTTCTGAAATCATCAAATTTCATTACTGAAACACAATAGTTTATCATCTCAGTAGCATTTCTTTCTCTAATAACATTATTTTATCTTCCCTTATCCAACAGACATTAACGAATGTGACAGTTCGCCATGCGTTCCAAACTCTGATTGTACAGACACAATTGGCTCCTACATGTGTACATGTTCATTTGGCTTTGTTGGTGACCAAATCTTGGGATGTAATGGTAAGTAAATATAAGATCTACATTAGAGTAAAACATTTAGAGTGCAATTGTTTTATATGCGTTGTGAATCATGACACAGTAATTGAGAGTAATTGCAATGAAGTTTTATTTTAATTCACTCATTGAAGATCTGAAAAGTGACAATGCTGTTTTACATAATAATAATTATAATAATAATTTTACATTTGTAAAGCATTCTAATCTGCCCTGAGGCACTCTTGGCATACAAAGTATATAACGCATATAACCATACATAGGTTAATCTTCATACATTGATGAAGATAATAATGACTAATATTTCTTATTTACCCAAGGTAGCCACATTCAGCTGTAAGCTAGCTGCTCTTCCAGCGGGCCCTGCATAAGATAAAGTTATTATTACCCTTCTCCTTTCTTAAATGCTGATCGCCTGACAAGAAGGCAGATGGTCCCATGTTTATAAGACTTTGGTATGTTTCGGTTGGGGATCGTTGTTAAGAAAAAGAAAATTAATGCACTTCCTAAGAATAGTAATCTCCGTCATAACAAAGGTGAAGTAGCAACTGCGGTACATGAAGTTAAATGCTCAATGTTTTCATTATATTTTTGTTCTTGCCTTATACAGATATGAATGAATGCATTGGAATGCCATGTGATACCAATGGGAACTGTACCAACACACCAGGCTCGTATACCTGCACCTGCTTAGCTGGTTTCACAGGCAATGGGTTTAACTGCACAGGTATGATCACACTGCAAGGAAGATATGACAAATACTTTTACTGTACTTAATCTGATGATATTCTTTTATCTTTGATCATCTTAGTTTGATCGTTTTAATTTGGCCTGTCATCATCCAGAAGGTGATGCATATAATATGAAGAGATAAATTAGATTTACAAAATTAAAGGATAAATGATGACATCAAGTGAATCATCATTTTTTTCAATGATGCCTTCCAATTCACCATTTGAATATCAAGTTAGAAATAAATTTATTGAAATTATAGAGTAACTTCTACACTTGCACTTACATATCGCCCTCTCTATTTCTTGCAAAAATCTTTACAGATATCTTGGAGTGCAACGACCCCAACCGGTGCGTGGCCAACAGCGAATGCATGGAGCTGGAAGGCTCGTACACATGCGTCTGCATCACTGGTTACCGTGGTGACGGGACGCAGGATTGTGTTGACATCGACGAGTGTTTGGAAGATGCGACCATCTGCCACCCACAAGCGAGTTGTAACAACACGCTTGGGTCGTACACGTGTACGTGCAACCCTGGCTACGAGGGAAATGGACAGAATTGTACAGGTGTGTATGATTAGGAGGATGATGATGAGGGCGATAGTAATGGCGATGATGATTGATAATGACGATTCTGTTGATGATGATGATGATGATGATGATGATGATGGTGGTGGTGGCGGTGGTGGTCATAATGATGGTGGTGATGGTGATGATGATGGTAATGGTGGTGGTGATGATGAGGATGATGATTCTGTTAATGATGATGCTGCTGTTGATGCTGATAATGGTACCGATGATGGTGATGGTGACAGTGGTGGTGATGGTGATGGTCATCACTGATGATGATGATGATGATGATGGTGGTAGTGGTAATGATTGATAATGGTGGTGGTCGGGGTGAAGATAATGATGATGCTGTTGAAATGTAGGAGGGACACATCTGTTGTGGTGGTATTTATGATTCTAATTTCTGTGATATTAACAAAAAGATTAATGTTGATCCTATGTTTCATACTCTTTTAACTCCAAGACATTGATGAATGTGTTCTTGGTACCATCGACTGTGACGTCAACTCCAACTGTACCAACACAGAGGGTTCCTACACCTGTTTCTGCATGGAGGGCTACTTTGATGAGACCGGGGGTCGTGCAGCTGCAGGCGAATGTCTCGGTAAGATTGCACTGTTACTTACTCTTTCAACTATAATATCAAGTGTATTGTTTATCTTTATCTGGATTGTAGGGAAGTTGTATTGCATCACAAAAATATATTAGAGTAATGGAATCAGAGCAGTGGTTGTAGAGTTTATCCCAATGTTCAGTTTGAGCTCATTGCATTCCATGAAGCATCATGCTGGAATGCTCCCAAGGAAGTGGATATCGTGCAAATATTGTATGCATGCATGCACAAGTGGGGGTAATACTTGTGATGATAGTGTAATTTGAGATAATAGTTTGTTGGCTTTCCAGGATAAATGAGACAAAATTATTATTAGTAGTACATGAAGTAGTCGGTGTATAAGATTGTGTGAAGTTCAATTAATCCAATCGTTTACTGGCCTAATCACCCTCAAATCACCTTCAACTTGATTTTCTCTTCAGACGTCGACGAGTGTGCCTTGGGAGTGGATGCCTGCGATGTGAACTCTGTTTGCATGAATAACAACGGAAGCTACACATGCATCTGTAACAGTGGCTATATGAGTGTATCCCAGACCATGTGTACAGGTAATGTCCGTTTTAAAAACTCAGTTCCTTCACTTGAGACTTATAATGTGTAAATGCATCTATAAATTTGAAAATCAAAACATACTATAGTGGCAGAAATAGTCAAATTTGACTCATAGACAAACAAAACCAACCATCAGAGAAAAAAAGATGATGCTCTTTCGAAAATTTTATAGGAATGCACATTTTATTAGTATTAGTTTGAAACAGTGTTACATGACTTTGAATCTGCTTGTATTTCGGAAGCAAATGTAGAGTTTCACATATACATGTACAAAGCAAATGTAGAATTTCACATATACATGTACAAAGCAAAATTTTTGTACATTATGAAACGTTAATCAAAGAGTAACATAAATGTGATCTTTCAGACACCCAGCTCCCTACAGAATGACAAAAATTATCACTGCTCGACTTTTATGATGAATTAATTGTTATTTTTGTTTTTGTTGATAGATATTTTGGAGTGTTCGCAGACCCCCAACCCATGTAACCTCGGTGCCTTTGAGCTTTGTATCGAACTAGAAGGTGGATATGAGTGCGTTTGTCAGGCAAGCACATTCCGTGTTGATGGCGTTTGCACAAGTAAGTTGTTATACATTTTGATCTATTTTAGAACAGATCACCACTGGAAAGATAGATCACTTGGCTTTTTGTTTTGCACTTTCAGATTTTGTACACAAAATACCTTGTGTAAATTTACTCTTTATTGTTATTCCATCAAATTGTTATCCTTGCAATGTACTTTGCATGAAAGTTGCATCTTGTTGGTTGATTCATGTTCAAATAAGTGGTTTTATAATATGAATAAAATCTTGTTAATACATTGATAACATTGTCATGCTAACTACTTCTGAAGAAAATTTTGTGCTTACAGCCACAACTTATTAAGAGCAAAAACACCATATGATATGACTTTATACCTACAGGGATAGCTATTTCAATCCTTTAAATATAATTTGCTTCTTTGTTTGATTTGAAATAAAATTTCTATTAAACAACATTCTCCTTTTGCTCCTATGTAGTGGCTACTACCCTGTTCTTGATAGTAGAGTTCGTCGACATCCAGGGCTTGGTGATCGAATACCATTTCAACGACGTTAACAATCCCACTTCTCAAGAAGGACTAGCTAATGATGTAAGTCGATGCAGTTGTTACTCATTTAGATAGATATGCCTTGAGATGAATTATTAGATTCTCGGATTTGTGTTTTAAACCATGCTAATTTAAGAACATTACTCCTCCGAGATACATGAATCCAATTCACTTTTGTGCAACACCCCCTTAGTCTGCAAATCAGATGTGAATTATTGAGAGTTGTTTATTTTACGAGGGTCCCATATATATATATATTAAACAGGTCAGACCTAAGTACATGTGTTTTATGAAAATGCCCATATTTTGATTTTGAAGGAGACAGATAAAATTTACTTTACTTACTTGGGTTCATAAGAAGTTCCTGTGTATGAGATAATCTATAGACTATGCATATTTCCTTTGATGATTCACAGACAATGGCTGTTCTCATGGCTTCAAGTGTCTTCGCCAACATCCTGGACGTCTCCATCGAGTCCATGATGCTGCTGAACGGCGGCGTCGTGGCCCAGGTCGTCTTCCGTGTCGACATCCCGATCACGAGTTCAGCAACTGAGAATGATCTGGCTGTGGCGTTTGAAGCTGGTCTCACTGGGTCACGCAGCGACATCCTGAATCCTGATAACAGGGTCTATGTCCAGACGCAGACTGGTGTTGGTAAGAATCAATTTTTTTTTCTTCATAAAAACAGGACGTTTTGTTTACCACGTATATGACTTAAGCCCAGACCCCATGCCATATGTATTACATTACAAGATTACTAGTTGGAGAGTGGTCCTTGCACCCCTAATATTATGCAGCAATGCAGTGAGAAATCATAGTGATAATGGATGATGCATTTATGATAGAACAGTCAAATCGGTCTTTGTGTTGACTTGCCTATAGTGAAGCATCTTTATATCTTGGTGGGCCTATTGCTTCCTTCTGGGGGTTAATAGCTTGTCTGCTCGAGCCACTTTCCTGTGCCCTTAGATTATTATTACAGACTCATTTGTCTTTGGAGAGGACAGTCTGAACCATAAAAAATATAACTGGGTTTAGTGCTTGGAACATAATCAAATACAGCTGTGTGGAACCCATTAGACATACCTGTCACTTTTTTTCTTTTATTTTCCATTTGGATAAAATATCTCGATCTTCATCATATATTATTATTTGCTTCAGTTACCTTCCCTTTTACTAAATTGTAAACATAATCATATGCTTGGAACATAATCAAATACAGCTGTGTGTAACCTATTAGACATACCTGTCACTTTTTTCTTTTGTTTTCCATTTGGATAAAATATCTCAATCTTCATCATATATTATTATTTGCTTCAGTCACCTTCTCTTTTACTAAATTGTACCTTCTGCCATCTCATTCCGTCTTCCTTGGCAGATGATAACGAGTGCAAAAACAGCACCATATGCCCTACCCTCTCCATGTGCATCAACAGTGTCGGTAGCTACTCGTGCAAGTGTAATGAAGGGTATACCTTTACAGACAACGCCAATACGACATGTGGAGGTAAGTCTGCATCTAGTACTTGTTCAATGTCAATTTGATGTCATTATATGAATATATATTTTCCTGTAAACCCTGGAGTGCTTCACAAAGTGTGTATCGATGTAATTCTTAATGGAAACTTTCACAAGTTTGTGAAAAGATTTCATTGATATGGCTGCCTTTGCGTCCCTCTATTAAAGTTTATGACTGATAGTTTCTTAATACTCAAAAGCGGAAATACCCTTCTTTAATTATGCAGTAGATTACAAAACATATGTACATTCAGAAGAAAGATTGGTTAAATCAAAGGATTCAGTTCCTTCTTAGGTCATAATCCTCTTGAGTCATTGATTAAATGTTCACTCTATTTTTGTTATATTTAGATATCGACGAGTGTGCTATAAATTACTGCAGTCAGTACTCCAACTGTACCAATAGCATTGGCAGCTTTGTGTGCATCTGTAATGATGGATTTGTTGGAGATGGAATCACTTGTGATGGTAAGTCATTCAGCTATCAATTTTTGTTCACTTTATTTGTAATTCAGTAAACTGTTAGTCTTGTTTGCTTAATGATAAAAAGGATTCATACAGCAACATCTAAGTAACATTTATTTACTGTTTTGTTATGGAGGCAATGAATGAAAATGGTATCTTTGAAACTAATACCATGAATGAAACATCAAATTACCGTTTTGTCTTTTCTTCATTTCTATATAGACATCGATGAATGTCTAACACCGGATATCTGTGGAAGTAACACAGTATGTACCAACGCACCTGGAAACTATTCATGTGCCTGTGCAGTTGGGTACTCCGGAACACCTCCTTCTTGTTCAGGTTAGTGTATAAAGTCATCACCTTAGAAGGCTATTAGGATTTTGTGTTGAAATGTAAAGGATGTGTCTTGTTCAATCATTCGGTAGCTCAATTGTTAAATTGGTTGTAATAAATATTACATTTGATTCAATTCAATTTTATTCACCAAAACAATAAAAAACACAATAACAAAGAAAAATATATGTGTACATGAACAATACAATGGTAAAGTGTAAAAAGTTAAAGTTGCTTTGTAGGTAGCAGCCACAAAGGAAAGAACTCATAAAAATACAAGTGATTCCATATCTAAGGGGGTGTTGTTCAAAATTAACTGCAAATCAACTGCAACTGCAACGCATATGAAGCAATGATTTTTGATTGGCACGTTATGATCAACTGCAACTTGCGATCAATTGCAACCTGTGAACAACACCCCCTATGTTATATATTGATATTAGTATTCAATGTAAAGGACATTGTAACATGAATCATAAATGGATAAAATAAAAAAAAATAAGATGAAGGAGACATCACTTTAGGACTAATATGTTGAATAGCAATTTTAATTGCTGGTACATGTATCTTGCTTTGACAGCAAGCTCCATCCCATCCTGTAGTGTTAGGGGAGGTAGCTGTTTCTCAATATTTCAGATTTTATAAACAAAACCTTGAAATTGATTTATTATACTTCATCGACATAAGAAAAAATCAATATTCTGTTCACATGAAGGAAAATATATTAATGTCCTTTTGAACAAAGTTCTAGTGTCATTCTTTCATTTTCACTTGAATTCATGTGTAATTCTTGTTTTTATTTTGCAAACAGATATTGATGAATGCACCTTGCAGACGGATAATTGCACACAGATCTGTACCAATAACAATGGATCATATGACTGCTCCTGTAATGCTGGTTATATGTTAGATGCAGATGGAATCACTTGTAATGGTAGGTAGACTTGATTATCCTTGGATTTTGTGAAAATTTTTTGGTTTCTAGATGGGTAGAATGATCACAATTAATTTGTGTTGGATAGCGATGATGGGTAGGATGAGGACAGTAATTGCTGTGATTATGGGAAGTTTGGAGATGATGGTAGTGGTGATGGTGATGATGATGATGATGATGATGATGATGATGATGATGATGATGATGATGATGATGAGGATGATGCTGAGGATGATGATGATGAGGATGATGATGATGAGGATGATGATGATGATGATGATGATGAAGATGAAGATGAAGATGAAGATGATGAAGATGATGATGATATTGATGATGATGATGATTATAATGATGATTTCATTCAACAATTACAAGATTGCCAGGCATATGCTAGGCATCTGTCATATATAAAAAAAGAAAAAAAAGAAATAAGATTAAAAGAAAGCGCATCCCTTCCCTTTTCTTTCTCCCCCTAGATATTGATGAGTGTGTCATAGCGAACGATTGTGGAAGCAACTCCATGTGTAACAACACAGTGGGTAGCTACATTTGCTCCTGTGCCGCTGGGTATACAGGGTCGCCACCTGGGACGTTGTGTCAAGGTTAGAACTGCCAAGATTTTCACAGAATTATTGATGATTATCTTAGAAGCAACTAGGGGAAGGGCAACTTGAATCCATGCACCATGCAACATCAGCTAGTGATCTTTGTTACAAGAAACTGAAACATTCTACTTTGAATCGCTGTGTGTCAGATCTAACAACTAGATATAAAATACCTTTAGTTACGGGTTATTTCTGCCAGGTCCTGCCAGGTTCAGATATATGGTTATGTATTTGTCATGATGTGCAATGATCTGTGATATTGTGCAACTGTCTTTCGCATGTGTCTTCAAATTTTGGGTGTAACAATCTTATTTAGTATAACATAAAAAAGTGAAGTTATCAAATGGATGTACACCTCGTCTTTCATTCAGCAAAGACATCAATGACAGAAGTTTGATGTTAAGGAGTAATTAGAACTGAATTTTAAAATATTTTCTAATAATTGGAGATTGAAATAATTTTTGTGTTTTCCTTTTTCCATTCAGATGTTGATGAGTGTGCTTTGAATACAGATGCATGCAGTCAGCTGTGTATCAATACTGATGGATCATATAACTGCTCCTGCAATGCGGGATATGACTTAGATGCAGATGGAATCACTTGTAATGGTATGTTAAAAAAAAGTATGCGGTAATTAATGTAGAAAGATACTATGTTGCTCCTGTTAAATCATGATCTAATTTCAATTTGAATTCCAATTCGAATGTATTTCTAAAATGTTAGACCATATTCAATTATTGCGTACATGCACGTACCATTATATAGTTTTTACCAGTCCAGCATAACACCTATGGGAATTAGAGGAAATTGAGGCTCGTCTGCAAATATTTCTATTTAAAAAGCCTTCCAATGTTAAGTTCAATATGTAATCTTTATTCTTTGCTGAGCACATTGTTTCTCTTTTTCTTTTCTCTTAATCAGCACACAACATACAACATAGAGACATGTTTGTTTTAAGTGCTTTATAAATAAAGTATATATTGATGTTTTTTTAGGTTTAGTTTTAATAATTCATCGTCATGAATTCAAAATGTAATGAAACTTTTTCCTTTGTCTCTCTGTAGATATCGATGAATGCATCGTAGCCAATGATTGTGGAAGCAATGCTATGTGTAACAACACGGTTGGCAGCTATGTGTGTACTTGTGATGCTGGATACATGGGCTTGCCTCCTGGTTTGCTATGTTCAGGTATGACGTGGTGTTCATCACAGGCTTCATAGAGATGAGAGGGGTGGATGGGAATGGGATGGGGTAAGGGATGAGTAAGATACAGAAATTACATTTTACTACTTGTAATAATGAATGGTTTTTCTATAGTGCTTATCAACTCTTCATTAGGATTCCTTAAGTGCTCTACAATTGCAGCATTATTACCCTGGCTTTAGCAGTGCAGCTATTAGGCGCATTAGCTTTTTCAAGAAATAAATTCCTACCGAGTACCAATTCATGCCACCTGGTTTGAGTGCAGCACAATGTGGATGAATTTCATGCTGAAGGAAATTAACGCCATGGGTGGGATTCGAACCTATGACCCTCTGGTTGAAAGGCGAGAGTCTGAACCATTACACCATAGTGCCTTCACACTTTACCTCATTGCCTCCTTATTCTTGCTTTGAGTATTTTTTTTTTGTATCTTGACACCATCTAAACTTCAAGATTCCTTGTATGATTTTCAAGAGTGTCTGGACACTATCTATACTTCAAGATTCCTTGTATGATTTTCAAGAGTGTCAAAAGTAGACTTTTATTTATAGAGATTGTTAAATAACTGATTTTAATCCATGTTAAATTCGCCCTCACTTTTCATAGCTTTTTAAAACAATTACATTGTGATACATTTTTGACATACCACATTTCCTCAACGTAATTTGGAACACAAAGATATCAGAATGTTTTGAACACACCCCTAGAATACAATAAAAATCGGCAATGTTTCCTTGTTTATTGTTTTGGATTGTGTTGATCATAATTGTATCTTTGTAATCTTATTTTTGCACAGATATTGATGAATGTGCTGCCAATACGGATGCTTGTGCTCAAAACTGCATCAACACAGTTGGTTCCTACAACTGTTCTTGCAATTCTGGCTATGTACTAGATGCTGATGGTATCACTTGTAATGGTAGGTTCATAATGATTATGATGATGATGATGATGATGATGGTGATGGTGATGGTGATGGTGATTGTGATGGTGATGGTGATGGTGATTGTGATTATGATTGTGATGATGATTGTGATGGTGATTGTGATGATGATGATGATGATGATGATGATAATGATGATAATGATGATGATGATGAGGATTATGATGATGATGATGATGATGATGATAATGATGATAATGATGATGATGATGAGGATTATGATGACGGTGATAAAGATGATAATGATGATTTACTTTCACGCTGATCTAATCGGTCATGTAACAATTAATGAGATATGCATAATAATTTTTCTCATTGTCATTGATTGTTTTCCATAGATATCAATGAATGCATATTGGCCAATGATTGTGGAAACAATGCTACATGTAACAACACAGTTGGCAGCTATGTATGTACCTGTGATACAGGATACATGGGTTCTCCTCCCAGCCAATTATGTCAAGGTTAGTAGCAACTCAAAATTGATTCTATTCTCATCGATATCCTACCTCAATGAATTGCTCAGTGTTAATACTTCCGTGATTAAAAATTTTCAATGGTTAACTTATATGCTGAGTATGAATTAAATCTTGAAACAATTTGTTTCCTACATCTCAGCAGTTGTTTCTTTTTTAATCTGTAGATGTTAAGATCAAACCCAATCGTCTAGGAATGACTATTGATTAGTAGCCGATGTAATGTTATATTGATACAAAGAAATGTATTCATCCCAGTTATTGCTTGAACACTTTAGTGGTAAAGTAGTTAAGAAGGTCTAGTAGCTCTGAGGTTGCTGGTGCAAATCATATCCCTGGGGATGATGTGAATTTTGTTCACAGCATCAAGGCACTCTGTCACGCAGCAGTTTATTGGTCATTGGAGGCTACAACAGATGTTCTATCATATTCCGCAACGGCCTTATTCCATTTTTGTTATATTTTGTCTCTTCCTTAGATATTAATGAATGTGCGATGCAGACGGATGACTGTACCCAAGTCTGTATCAATACAGATGGTGCGTTCAGATGCGATTGCAATCCTGGATTTGAGTTGGATGCTGATGGAAAAACTTGCAATGGTAGGTCTATAATGAAGTTAGCTTCTTTTCACTAACTTGTTCAGTCTACAGATGACTTTATGAAAAATATATTGAAAAACTCTGTTTTCTCTTGTGTTTTGATATTTCAATGTTATATTTATTGTAAATTGATTACAGATAGCAAACTCAATGTATCATAAAGACTCACAAATGTAGCACTAATTTAATTATTTAATCTATTTTTGTGTAATGCAAAATGATATCCCAGTTTCCAGCAGTGACAGTTTGCTCAGTATTACAAGTTTGTGTTCTGGTTTTGTTTATAACTTGCATGTTGCTGGTTTTCCTATTTTAGTTGCACCTGGAATGGAATGTTATCCAGCATTGAACCCCTGTACTGGAAGTGGGACTTGCATGAATGCAACCGGTCTGATCACATGTGTCTGTGATAGAGGGTTTGAACTCATCGGAGATACTCTTTGTCAAGGTAATGACATGTGATGGAGAGGAATGATGATGGAAGTGATGATGATGAAGATGACGACGATGATGATGATGATGATGATGATGATGATGATGACGACGACGATGACGATGACGATGACGACGATGACGATGAGGTTGACGATGATAATGATGAAGAGGTTGAAGATGATAAGGATGAGGATGTCAATGATGGTGATGATGATGATGATGATGATAATGAGGATGAGGATGATGACTATAAACCTTATGCCATGTATATTTTATGCTGATAATCAACAATTCTTTGTTGTTTATTATACAGATTTCGATGAATGTGCCAACAATACAGACAACTGTGATCGATCAGTTGGAGTGTGTATCAACACAAATGGAGGATATAACTGTTCTTGTTCCTCAGGATACATGCTTTCATCTAATCAAAGGGACTGCACAGGTACATATGCTTCTTGATGTTTTTTTTTTAGTTTTAGAATAGAAACACCCAAAATAATTTATGTTTGCAAATTTCCTTTTGCCTGATGTTTTTCATTGCAAAAATATCTGATGAGAGTGAAAGAGTGTGAACAAAATCCAGTACAGGTCTTAACTTTCATCATTTTGCACAAAAAAAAAACCTCACAAAACGCACCATTTTGCCATGATGCATTGATAAGCATACCATTTGGTATTCATTTATCCATCACACTATCAGCTGTTTCCTAACCAAGGATCCGCTTTTTATTTTTTACCCTTTAGATATTGATGAGTGTGCTGAAATGACAGACAATTGTGATGCAACCAATGGTGTTTGTACAAACACTGTTGGAGGTTTCAACTGCTCTTGTGTCATTGGATACATGCTCGATGCAGATGGAATCACATGCACAGGTAAGATAGCTCTATCAAATTCTTGCTGATCCTCTTTTTAAAGAGTGTAAGTTAGTCTACAAACCAAACCAAATCATGTCAGCACAACTATTCCAAGTTTTACTAAATTCCAAGGAAATTCAGGGTTTTTATTTTATTCTCAGATTATGAAAATGAATCTCCTTCCTTTAAGAATCGCCATACAGTAATAAGTCCTCAACCCAATAAAGAAAATGAAAAAGCATCTGCAAGTACATTTCTAATATAGTAATTCCAAAATTGCTGTGATAGTTGTAACAATTAATATATTCCCTCATGCAATTGGATAGGAAATCCAATACTTTTTAACATCATTAGCAACTTCTTTTATATCTATATTTGTTCATCTATTTTGTATTAATATTCCAACCCTTTCTTTCCCTCACAGACATTGACGAGTGTGCGAGTAATGTTAATCCATGCTTGTTAGCAAACGAGGAGTGCGTCAACAACATAGGGAATTACACATGTGTGTGTGGTGCTGGATTCGTCAGAACCTGAGGATATTGTCTAAGTAAGTTTCATTTTGTTTTCCCGCATTTTTGCTGTTCTCTGACATCTATATCTGACCTCCTTTCACGAGTCAGTAAAAGATGATAGAAATAATGTTCAAGCATTTAGATTATATGAAGCAACAAATGGAATTGGATATTTGGTGAGTCTGCTTGATCCAAGCAAGGCTAGCTTAGCAATTTTCATTCCATGGCATTTTTTAAAGATTTGAATATCTTCTAAGCCAGCCTTTTTTAATCATTATTACTTATTCACAAGCTACAAGCAATGCTTGATGCTCTGTTTACTTCAGCAGACATTGCCCGCACAGATAATTACATCATAATGTTTTTTTCTTTTGATTTATGTATTTTACCTTGATACCATTAATCACTTGTCTTTTTCACCATTTGTACTCCAGCCAACAGCACAATCAGTGGCTCCCTGACTATCAACTTGGTGAACAACAGAAAGGTCTTCTTCTCAGATGGTCTCAGTGATCCTACGTCTGCTGAGTACATGAACCTTGCTGACATCGTGTGTTCAGCGGTAAGTTCAACTTGTTAACCCAAGTTAACTTAAGGCACACCTTTGCGTTTATGCCCAATGCCTGCCGAGGGGTCATCTAAAAGACAAGCCATGAATATATAAATATAGAGGATAAACGCTAAGCTGATGCTACGCACATGTTAAACGAATTTGGAATGCCTGCAGTGTCGATAAAGCATCTGCCTTTAGTATTTCTTTGTTTATCGAGCATCTTTCAAATTTCATTAACTCTGTGTAGACGTTGGTTATAATTGTAAAGGTTTGATTCAGCCTTAATAGGATTTGACTCTCCCATTTGTGCAGGAGTGTTTATCATGATTTTGGGGTGATAGAGTAGAGCAATATGTTTGCTTCGGTTCCCCCATATACACACCTGTAGTGTAAGCCAAAGATTTCATTTATTTCAATATACAGGAACTGCATGTTCCCTGATAAAATTGCCTTTTCAACTAAATCTATCAAGATGGTCTTTTGAAAAGACATTGATGCAAGAGGAGTATAAATTGCATGTAGCTCTGCTGCAATCCTTTTCTTTTTATTGTTACTACAAAATGTGCAGTAGTTTTACCCTCCTGAAGGTGATTATGTTTTTCACACGTTTTTTAATCTTTTACCCAATCAGTTGCTGAATGTGGTCGATGGTGCAGTGAACGTCAGCACTCCCTACCCGATGTCGACATGCGAGATCACGAGCTTCACTCCGGGTGAACTCTCTGAAGTGATCGTTTCCTATGTGCTCACCATCTACGGAGAGAGTGCTGAAGCGGTTGCTAACAGCACAACGATGGTCATGGAGAATGGTTTCTCAGGAAATTCCCTGGAGTTTACAGCCGATGACGGCACAACTATACAGCTCTTGAATCTCTTCTTTGATGGTGAGATCAGTCTTTCAAAGTTTTAATTATTTAAACCTTGTTGAAATAAATAAAGAAAAGCATGCTTTTACTTCATGCAAACAAGACACAGGATATGCACTGCAGGAACAGGGTTAACGTAATTAGCATAAAGTAGTAGACAATGATGCCGTCATCTACAAGGAAAACAATTGTTTTGTAGAGCAAACTTGAGTAGATTTGCTTTATCGAGATGTAGTACTTTTTTAAGTGTATGGCACAGAAGTTTTCATTTTGTGAATTTCCTTTATTAACTGAAATAGTTTGATTCCTCTGGCTATTTTCCATATGATATTCATGATTTTCACATTGCATGATAGATATCATATCTCCCAAAATCTTTGTATTACATTCTGCTCTATGCAGGATAATATATTCTTATTTACTCCTCACAGTGAAGTATTTTCTGACCTTATTTGCCTTTCATTCATTTTTCTATCTGTTTAGGTGCTGACGAGTGCATGAATGCAAATACATGTTCAGGCATGAACGAAGGATGTACAGAGTTAGATCCAGGGTTTAGGTGCTACTGTCTTGACACATCGGTCAGATTCAGGGGAATGTGTTTGTGTAAGTGTCCCTGTCTGTTATACTGTATCTCTATTCACTATATGAATATACTCTTCTGCGCTGTGCCAGTGTGCAAGTGATTGTGAATATCACACATTTTTTTTCGAAAGAGCAACACAATATAAATTTAAATAACAGTATTTACATACATTGTCTATAGGCAATTCATTTGATCACTGTATCTTGATTTGCTCTTATTTCAATTCACTTTTGAACAGCAAGAGTCATGGAAGAGCACCGAGTTTAAAGATCTCATCTGGGTGATGGAAAGGCATGTGTGATCCCATATACAGGGGTCTAATTTGTATGGAATTGCCAATCTACATTCACCTGTATTTTAAACAATTATTCAGATTTTTTGGCTGTAAAGCATCATGATGATTTAGTATATACAAATTCAAATCTGATGTAGAATATAGAAAGAAATCGTAGCTGTAGAAGCATTGCTAATTCATTTTAATGGGTAGGGTGAAATTTCAGCAATATTTTATATGCTTCAGAAAATATTGAGTTTGTAATATTTATTGATATGTTTGGTTATGTCTGAGAAGTTTGTGCAGGCTAATAACTTATGCATCGATCTGTATCTTAATTCTTTGTCATCCATAGATTACACAAGATTGGATGGAAGTTTCCGCTTCAATCGTGTAAATGCTGTTCCGGTGACATACACAGCTGATCTTGCAGACCCAACGTCACCACGATTTCTCAATATGAGTGACATTACTTGTGGAGTGGTGAGTGGGGATATTTTCTTCAAAGTTTTTACATCTGATTGGATGTACTGCTAGGTGGAAAAAGTACATGTAACATATTATGTATTGAATGAAAACTATTCATGCACCTGACAGTATACATGAATCTACATTGAACTCGAAATTGTCTTGAATTTCACGCATTCAAATTTGAGATAATTTTAGTTTAATTTATTTATACAATTTTTTTGTGTGGTGGACATCCTAATTGTCCTTTGCTTCCCCAATATACATGTATTTATAAATTGATGTCCTGATGGTATTCGTTTTTTTAGTTTTCAATTCAGGTGTGTACACTGATTAATCCAGTATTTATACTTTATTCCCTTCACAGTTTATGGAGCAGATTGATATCTGGGTGAATGTGAGTGTCCCATACACTTACATTGACTGTAACATCACAGCCTTCAGACCAGGGAGCATCATTGTTGACTTCCAAGTTGATATCTATGGATTGAGCCAAATGGAGGCAATGATGAGGGCACAATTGGCCAACGATAATGGTTTCCAAGGCTCGCCAAGTAACTGGACTGGCAGCAACTATACAATCTATGTGGATGAACTCATATATGAAAGTAAGTCTCTACGAGTCATCTATGAGAATTAAGTCCTACAGTCAATGTATTATATTTGATAGCCACCTGTAATGCACTGTAAAACAATGATGTAGACTATAATGGCTGCATGGAATGATATAGTTGTATTCCTCTTTGATTGTCTTTGATGCTGGGAGTAAGATATTTGTCTATGCAGACTATGCAGAAGGCATAATAAATGTTCTGACAGAGGAGTGAAGCATATGTCAACATTTATTTGTTAAATATTTTGTTCTTCTCTCTCTCCTTCTTCACTCTCTCTTCCCCTTCCTTTCCTTTCTTCCACTTCTTTTTCTCTTTCTTTTTGTTTCTCTATCACTCCCATGTTCTCTCTTTCTCTATAGATCTGTGTGAACCAACGACTTGTCTCAATGGAGCAACTTGTAACTACGATATTGCTACTGGCACAACATCTTGCACGTAAGTCACACAACTTTCTTTTTCAATATGAGAAGCTACTTTGTAATTAATCAAAGATTTTGGCCGTCCTTTCAATGAGAGCTGGGTCTAATGCAACCCACCAAAGTCCTCACAGCATTGTTTAGGTTTCAGAATTAAATTTATAACAGATCTACTCTACTCTCTTAATTGTATATTATGAAAGTAATAAAAATAATAATTTCAGGTACAGTTGTATATTAAAAGTAGAATTCCCAGATATTGACTATGCAGTAATAGAATTCTGGGAAATTGATTACACAGTTACAGTATCATCAACATAGAAAATGAAAATGAACTTAAGGGAAAAAACTAACAACTAACAAAAAACAACTAACACTTTATTATAAATTTTTACTTATTCTGTGGTTTTTTTCTTTTTCTTCATTAGCTGTGCACCTGGGTTTGATGGACCAACCTGTGATAATAAATGTGAGTAATTTTTCCTGAATTAGAAGATCAAATAGGATTTTGTTTTACCTGTCTATTTGAATTTTCTAGTAATAATTATTCAACAGTTGAAATGTTTTTTTTTAATCTTTGATTACCCATGAAGATGTTTACAGAATTACTGAAATACATAGATTATTATCAAACTAAAAATAGTAATGGTGTAAACAAAAATGTATTCTTTATAACAAAACCATACATATAATAGGTGTAGTTGCCCAAAATGATGCAGTATCCAAACCCAGTCTCCAATATAATTTCTCTCTCATTTGCTCATTCATAAATAGCTTACATTGCTAATTCTATTCTTGTTGTACATGTATAATTGTGATGAAATATTAATGACTTTATTATCATTTGTCCATTTCAGTTGCATGTGATGGTTTTACCTGCCAAAATGGAGGGGAATGTGAAGTGGATATGGTTGGAGATCCATATTGCGAGTAAGTGTTTTAATTGGATTGAGATTTAAGTTTAGTTTGTTTTCTTACATTGAACTGAGAATTATTTAATTAATAGAGCATCACACTGCGCTATTAAACTCAGTACTTTTGCCCAAACATCTCATGTTTGTGTACACAATGCATCATTTATATTGCCTTCCTACCTCCAGCACCTTGCTATGCACTATTTTTGCTGCTTTTTTATATGAAATTTTAGATACTTGTTCGCAAATTCTTCAGCTGTGCAATGCCATTCATGATTTAGAAAATATCTAGCATTTATGAATACAGGAAACTGTGATATTTACTAAATCTAGGGTGGCTTTATCAAAATATTCTTTGTAACAAAGTACATTTATAAATTGCATTAATGCTTATATTTGGAGCAGGAGTGCATGATGCTAATCAAAATTGTATTTTGTTTTGTTTGTAGATGCCCGCCGGAATGGACAGGGATGTTCTGTGAATCACACAGTAAGTATGATCTATATTATGTACACTCTATAGACCTATTGTGGGGAAACAAATACAAGTATTATGCTCTCTCAAAATAAAAAATGGTCACATTTATGACATTATCCAAGCAAGTGATATTCCAAGTCATCAGAAATGGATGGAAAAGTTCTCAAAGTCTATATAGTTGTTTTTTTCAGCTCTCTATTATGAAACTATTAAGATTTATGTTCATCCTCTTAGGGTTTCTTCCTCTTGACTCTTAGACATTTCATCTATTTTGCTGTGTTTGTTATTTCTTTCTATTTTGAGCCATGTTTGATATATTATTATGTCTCTGTGTTTTCATTGCAGCTCTCTGTGAAGACTTAGATTGTCAAAATAACAGCACTTGTGAGGTCAACGACCAGGGTGTGGCAGTATGCATGTAAGTTTATGCTTAATCTTAATCCCAATTTGGGGGGGGGGGGGGGGGGGGGGCTTTTATGCATAAATTAGCATAATTAGCCAAATGAATGGATTAAAAAAAAATTAACTATGCATTCTTGTAGTTTACATTGTGTGATCAACAGCAGAGATCAAAGGGGGGGGGGGGGCAAATAAGCCCTTCCCCCCATGGACTGAAGTGATTGAAATATCCCAATGGGATTAGGGATAAGATTGTATGAACTGACCAGCACACGCCAATCAAAATGATTGTTTAGTTTTCGACTTTTCAAAAGCTCAGACAGTAGGCAAATGTTTCCTTCCTTCTAGTAACAACCCCCTTTGAAAAGTGGATGCGAACTGAGGGCATCCTTTCAGGGCATTCTTGTAGAATCTATTGATAATATATCTTGACATGGTATTATCATAGTACATGGAGGTTACACTATCGTAAGATTTTAGTTTGTGTACTGTACTGTAATGACTTTAATAATCTTTTTGTTTTGTTGTCCATAGCTGTCCTGATGGCTATGAAGGAGACCTGTGCCAGTTTGAATCCTCTCCTGGTCTATCTGTGGGTGAAATTGTCGGCATCGTGCTGGGTGCCATTGGGTTCGTCCTCCTGATCATCCTCCTCTGCTTCTGTTGCCTCGTCGTTTTCGCCGCACGTCGCCGTCGACAGCGTAAGAGGGAGCTTCTGGAAGGAGCCGAGAACTGGGGCTACGGAGGCCGACGCTATGCCCCTGCCACGGCCATCCCTGCTGTCCCCACAGCGCCCTCTGCACCAGGACCGTCACGTGGAGCTGTGCTTCGAAACGACCCAGGAGACTTCGCCAGCGAGTCATCAGACAATTTCTACTACTACCAGAACACCAGAGGGCGGCCTTTCGGTGGGGCGTCTGGTGCTGCACCATCTGCTAGACCTGTATTCAACATTGAAGATGAAGATGACGATGACACGATCGATAGTAGATTCTCAGGCATCATTAGGAATATGTGGAACATGGTGAGTAATTTTTCCCATTTTCAAGCCAACACACCCTCATGTTTCTTCTTTTTAAACTTTGTTTGTGCAGATATAACAGGTTAATTTCATCATAATGTCATTCCATAGAGCTTAATAAATCAAGAATTGGATATTTCCTTTGCAGTACAGTTTTATAATGTATTCAAGTGTTCCATTGTTGCAAATCTACATCTCAGTCAGTACTTGGCACTTTTAATGATTTGTTGGCTGTCTGTGTCCTGTATTCAATAAATTCATGTTGCTGTTTGCTAATGCAATAGTCACACAACATAGTTTGTGTTATTCTGGTATGAATGACATTCATTTTTTTATCTTATCCCTCCCAGCATGCTGAACAGCGACCTGAAGCGACCTTTGACCCTCGACAGCTGCCTGCGGCAAGTAACTTCATGGCAGGTGGTATACCCCGTGCCTCTGTACAGCCCAGGAATCTCTACCCTGAGTATCAGAACACATCAGGCTTTGAGAGACCCTATGTGGCAGATGGTACAGAGAGCAACGCTTATTCTGTAAGTATTTCATTTCTTCTACTGGACCAGTTTTGACACATTTGCGTGTTGTTATTTTCACGTTTTTGACAGTCTTTGCACACATATGAATGTGCATCATTTGGAGTGGAAATTGTCACGAGGCCAAAACCGCAAAATTAGCGAAAATTAAACTAACGTAAAAATTTCAGCTTATACAGTATTTCATTCATTTCCACTTTCAACATTTCATACAGTATAATACAATAACATGAACAATATGATTATAAAGCATGCAGGTATCACCAAGAGAATGTATGTGGGATATTCACTTTAACCTCTCTTTAAGTGGACTTTTTAGGACAAGATCTACACTGTAAGCAGAAGAGACAAAGGAATTAGTCAAAGCTAATAATTTTATTCAAGCCTTTACGATAGCTTCATAATCACAAAAGACAAAAGCTTCCTTGTTTATTCACTTGACAGGTGCAAAACACTTTCTGCAAAATCATTGATAAGGAAATTTCTTTTGTTGTCATTTAGCTATTGTAAATGCTTCAATGATATGGAAGTTGTTAAATTTGACTCTTCTGCTCTCGCTGTTATTTGGAGAAGAGATTTGGCCAGACAGTGAGGATTATTCGCTTAAACTTATTGTACTAACTCGGCCCTGGAGAGTTGGATGGGCAGCTCGAAGTTTGTTACAATAGAAATAAACATATCTTTTAAAAACTGCTTAGTGCCAATGTTTTGTTGTTTGTTTTTTTTTTTTGCTTGTTTTTTTTTCTCTAGGACATACAGTGTGTATTTCCATCTTTTCAATCACACTTTTTATTTTATTTTGCATTACAGGAAGAGACAGAGGAGTTCAGACCGTACCGAGGAGGGGGCAGAGGTCGTGAAAAATCACGAGGCGCTATGGATGCTTATAACTACTTCTAATTGGGCAAAACCTCAATTCAGACTGACTGCCTACTTGTGTGGCTGAATTTCTTAAAGTCTTCCGAAACCTTACTTGTTCAAGACTTTGATGCACATTTACATTGCCTTAAAAGATTCTAAATCTCAATTCAAATTCTTGTTGATGCAAGTATATATCTTAATTTGAAACTATGAGTTTTGTTTATTTATGTTTAGTTAATAATCATTTTAGATGAAGAGATGAAATAGAGAGATGCTAGTATACTGATTGTCTTTGTTTAATTTCTACTTGTTTGAATATTAAAGGTATGAAATTAATCATTGACAATGTTGTTGTTCCTAGATTAACTCATAGCAAATACCTCAGTATGTATGTTATAAATATTCAAAGATAATGAACTTTGATGGGCTATTGTTATTCTAACATCTCTGTAGTTTTATTACATGTAAAATGAGATTTATATTTTTACACTTGTATAGTAATTTACACGAAATTTTATCAGTACTTTTTTGTATTTTTGTAGCATGATGGATGTCTTTAGCAGGTTTATACATGTACATACCCATCCCATCATATATTGTGTAATACTATTAACTTACTATTTGTACATTGCACCCATAAAAAAGTGTTTGTATACATCACATTTAACATTTTATTTTTGCACAGTGAAATATTGTTTACATATTTATATTACATTTAATATTGCAAAAATCCTTCTTTAGCTGTTTTAAATGTTGAAGAAGTTCATTAAGTGGAAATAAAATACAATTTTTAGGCTTTTTGGCTTCCATCGGCCATTGAACGGGAACGGTCAGGATGAAGAAATTGATGGAATGAGCTGATTCACAAATTGCTTTACATGCATCTTATGGTATAAATGTATAATATATTAAGAGATGTTTGAGGTATGTATCACGCCATAATTTAGTTTAAAACCTAAAGCAAATCAACAGTCTATCCTTCGGACCACCAGTGGTATTCTTGTCCTTCCGAGTCAGCGCAGTCTGTCTAAGTTCACATTGATTTGAGGTGGTGTGCTGTTGAAAAAAAAGTTTTTAAGAAAAATTCACAGTGCTTTCTTTGTTTTGGGATAAATAAGCAATTTCATGGTTAATTCTATTCAAACAAACTATAAACATACCTTAAATTGTTCTTAAAAGCTACTGATGCATAGTAGATGCACAGGTGCTGTAAAAAAAAAATTACTCACGCCAAGATTCGAACCCACAAACCCGAGATCAAGAGGTTGATGGAAGCCTAAATGTATGTAATGGATTGATAACTCTATCATTCCAATTAGCTAATCTTATAGAAAGTATGAAAGTATGATTATTCAGTTATGTGTATGATGTCACATTATTACAGGTTATCTCCCTTTTTATTTCCATGTAATATTTATGCTTCCATCTTTAGCGGTCAGATATTGTATCAAATACACATTTCATTCTTACAGGGTGAGAGAAATCCCAACATCCCACACTGTAACTGCCACTACACTTGCTTGTCTTTTTTTTAATCTTTTTTTTTTTTTAAAATATCCCTGCGAATATATTCAGTTCGAAAAACCTGTGCAAGCACATGGTTATACAATTACCTTTTTTGTGTCTTTTTTTTTTCTTCAGAGATCCATATTTATAAACTTTTTTTTCTGACATGGTCTTTCAATAGCTTTTGTATGAGATAACTTTGTATATTCTGTTGATAAATGTGTATTGTTCATAAAAAAAAAAAGTTATGTGTGATGATAATGTGATATATTTGTACCCAGTTCTGAAAAAAAAACTTTATTTGTGTACAAAATAGCATAAGAAATGTACAAGCTGCAGGGCAATTACCCCTCTGAGCCTTAGTTATAGCCCCAGTGAGTTCCAAAATAGCCCCTGCAACTATATTACAGGGGCTATATAACTAGAGGAAGATCTGAAAAGAGCCCTCGTAAACGCAAAAGTATTTTTTTACCCAGGTACAAATAAAGTGATACCTCACAACTACCATAAACAACAAAACGAAAAACTACCAACAGCTTTCTAACATCAGACATTTTCATACCAATTCAATGGTATCTATCAATTCCAGTCAAATCTGTAAGAAATTGATCAATACGTTTTTTGAATCATTCAAATGTCAAATATTAATTATATTTATTCCTTACTTGTATCTGTATCAAATCTCCAATATGTTTGTTTTATTTTGTGGTAGTTTTGAGGTGTCACTCCCCAGGTATTAAATATGAATGATTATGATATGAAATACAATGTCAACCTTCAAGGTTTAGTTATATTGTGTATAGATGTTACATTTGTATTTTATTGAAGCTTTGTCCGGTGTATAGAGAAATTGATAGCAAGGTAAACCAATACTAAATAAGTTAGGGGAGGAAGGAGGGTAAAAATTACCATGATGACTACGCGATTCACATTCGTGATCTTTAGGATTTGATCTGCACTGTGAGCTAAAGGGACAAAAGATTTTGGACAAAGTAAATCACTTCATTCAAGCTTCCACAATAGCTTTCCTGAATAGCCTCTGCAGAGTAACGTAGTTTCCCTATTCATTACGAGACGCCTGTTTAACATTTCCTCCGCAATATTAAGCAGAAGGAACTTTTCATTGTGTGTATATAGCTATTGTGAATGGTTGAATGAAGTTGTTCACTTTGTCTTTCCAATTCACAGTGCAGAAGCATTCTAGTTAGAACACGGTCAAGTTGGTTATGAACATCAACTTCAAGGTTGTCAGTTGTTGCTTTCAGGAATAGGTACTGTGTTTCCAATTTTCTGAGACATCTTTTCGGGACGTGCTTTTTTTTATTTATTACCGGATGCAATAGGTTGTTTGGTTTACTATTTGCTAAAGGTTTGGTTTGCCATGTGGCTACTCTCATACTCTCATGCCAATGTCATTGACAATCAGGATGATGTTTAACAACGATGGGATTATGTTCGATAGTGATCAGTGCCAAACCTTCCATGATATGCATGAGGGTGGATCTATGTGACTTACCACGCATCTTAACCGTCTGTCTTTTGATGTCTTTCTGTCATGATGAAACATTTGGTTCAGCTGTATGATAGCTCATTGTTTTCTTCATATCCTTGTCAATTTGGCATCTCTACCATTCTTTTGCTTAATATTTTAGAATCTGCATTGGTTACAGAAGTGTCCCGCGGTACTTCTGTTACTAACTGTGATATTCTCCATCCATCTAAGGTGTATATTTAATGAACCGATGACTCAATAATATACTTGCACTTGAATGGTACAAATTACCAAATAAATTAGCATGGAAAGACGAAAAGGATACAGACAATATTTTTAAAATGATTATAAAAATTCTGTTCTGAAAATTTACTGGTTTGGGAATGTTTGGTCT
>BQKZ01000194.1:53261-72071 GCA_036244855.1 Temnopleurus reevesii | reverse complement strand
AAAGGAGGCTGTGTAATCATGAGGGATGGGAATTTGTGTGTTTGGGAATTTATGAAATGACACGTTTTAAATTTTAGTTTTAACATCAATTTATTTAAAAAGTAAATACTCTTCTCAAATGATTGTACAGAAGAAATAAAAATACAATTGCCAAAGAACATCATTATTATGTTTCCTTTCATCTCCCATAACACCATGAACACGTTAAGATAACGGGTTCATAACTAGGATTTGAAAAGGGAGGGGTTAAAAGAGAATTGATGACAAGCGGATGACAAGCGCAATTAAAATTAAAACAAACAAAAAACTTCAGATATTGCACGCACATCAAAGGATGTTCCACATTCAATTATTGATCTCCTATGAGATTCTTATAGTTCTCCTGTAAGTTCTCCAAGATAAAAAACAGTGAAGTATTGCAGAAGATACATTACTTCATAAAAATAGGTGTGCTCTATGGAAAGTACTGTATGCCTTAAGCCCTGGTCGCATATAGGGCCCCTGATGCAACACTATTCAACACGATTCAACACGACTCATTGTTCAGTTCACAGTTAGCTGCCTGCAAACAAAGAGTCGTGTTGAATCGTGCTGCTTCCGGGGCCCTATGTTACCGGGGCCTTGGGGACTATTGATCCCGTAAACCACTTTGTTTTTCTTCAATTTCATTCCTACAGTTATATTTTACATCTATTGTTTTCACCCGTTCCGAAAATTCACTATACTAACATTTTCCCCAATACAGTTCGATGAACTCTTATGAATTTCCCATCATTACAATCCAACATAATCATTGTGTATGCTATTTCATGACAAATATCATATATTAAAATATATATATATAGCAATCTAACCAATTGCTCTTACGCGAAATTCTCCATGGCAATAGGAGTCATGTCCATCATCAACTTGTAAAACTAACGAAATTTGGATTTTACGACGGTCATCATTCAAAACTGAATATTTACGCCTGTTATATCCTCAGAAAACATTGAGAATATTCCTGAGATCAAAATGTCAAGTAATGAAATGACATGTATATATATATATATGTATATACACTATAAACAATAAGGATGGATAAACTCGGCAAAAATACTCCCTATTCAAATATTAATCAGTCAAGAGGCAGACCTCCCCTGCCATTCAACAAAAAGGTGATAGAGACCCTGTTTTATAAAGCTGTTTGTAGAGGTATGCACGACTCTGCTCACGACCCGTTCCTTAATTCGTTGATAACCCATGGCGCCGATTTACACAAGAGAAGGGTCAACCGTCGTGAGTCGTGGGTACCTCNCCCCCCCCCCCCCCCCCCCCCCTCTCCCCTAGCTAAGAGCATCTCCATTAACATCCCCTGCACTCCATTAATAACGGTACTCCCGATGCTTACAAGTCCTTGCTATATTTGTATTATTTTTTACGCAATCATCAAGAAAGTAAATAGGATCGCAACCCTATATGTACATTGTCTTTCTCTCGAACAGACAGTACACTTCGATTACGTAATACCGAGCCTAAGTATACACTTTTATTCATGAACGGAGAAAGGAGGAAAGAGCTTCGATTACGCCATCTCAATGAATGGGCGATATCATGACTTACTTGAAGACATTTGCTCATTTTTGTAATATCATCTGTAATGTCATATATCATTTTACATAACGTTTGAAAGGTGATAATAAGATGGTTTTCGTGGACAATAGAAATGGAATTGGGCTGAATCGAATTAAAATGAAGTGCTATAGTCGCTGGGTTTTGTCAATCTGTCATGCGTGACTCTGACGTGCATGGATGAATGGTCAATCCACGTTTGAACTGAATGGTCAGTGGCGTCATATCACCTGCTCTCGGACACGCCACTAACTCCACCTAATGCATTGCATGGTTGAGTGTCTCATTACAATCACAGTACCTAAATCGCATTGTGTTCGATTGACCATTATGTAAGGCACTTTCAATGGACCGGCTAAAGATCTCGAAACCACCTTCTTTTCGTGAACTGAAGAGATGATACCGATTTATTGAATGGCGTTCGTAGCATTTCATGAGTAATGCATAGGGGTTTCAATTCTTCTTCTTCTTCTTCTTGGACACAACATTTACATCGCCTATGATATCAGAGAAATCCAGAAGCTGTCGACTTGGGACAGGCTGTAGACTCATTTTCTTCGATGGTAAAGAGGAACTTCGTTTCTAGGTGTTGCGCACTAAAAAGGTAAGTTTATTGGCAAAATCAATCATAATCTCATGACATTACGTGCCGGTATATCTATATGTAATTAATCACACGGCGTTTCAGTCACGTTTTATATTTAAACCCTCATAACATTAAGGCTTCAGTCTCTTGGTTTAAATAGGCTCCGATTATAGATTATCACTCCACGACCTACTCAAATTGGAAAAAAAATGTTTTAATTAAATTACATATACTTTCAACACTGGTCTGGTACGACAGGGGTTGCGTTTCGAGTCTCGTTCCAGTGCTGTGATTTTATTTTAATCGCCCAAAGTATTAACCAGGTATAACGTGTGCCGTGACTCCATAACTGGAGGTTGTGAGACAAACACATTCTTCCGTATACATAATGTACATAATTCTTCATATTGGACATGCATACATTCATATATGGTCGTGTCTATGTATTTAGAGATCTATCTTACAAACAATTTTTATTGGCTAAAATCAACAGCAATTATTCCTCCTTATCCTTTTATCGGAGCTAGCCTGCTTGTAAAAATCAACATTATTCAATGTGCTATATGTGACTGATCACGCACAAATAAAAAAAATGTTCACCTGTCCAAAATGTCGAAATAAGTTAAACAGATGGTTATTTTGGAAGTATACCTATCCGCATGCACCTACGCGTCGTTATATACTCACACTTGAAGCAGGGTTGTATGGCATTGGCTGACTTCAAATATTACTGTAATACATCATGCTGAAATCATATACTGAATGCAATTGTGTGCAACAATGTGTTGAGTAGAAGAGAAAACATCCAATCACTGTGAGCAGACTGAAGCGAAATGAGTGAGGAAGAGTAAGCAAAAATAAAGAGTAATAAAGAGTAAACAAAATAAACCCTCTAAGTGCAACTATTGTTCAATATTTTTTCCACAGAATATGAAGGATGGAGAGTTATTTAGTGTCCATCTAGAGGGAAGTTGTTTACTTTGTCCAAGTTAGGCTTTGTCCGTTCCGCTGACTCTGATTAATACAAATCTTGCCTAACACTATCTTAGAAAAAACATATTATTGACAAATGTTGCAAGATTAATTAGTGCGAAACGTCCCAATGATCGTCTAAATATAATATTGAAACACTCGTCAATTTATGAACACTCATCAATTAATTCGATAGATATAACAGAGTAATAAACCACTTTCATAAGTATTCAAATTATATGCAATCATCTTTGTCAAATTAAACGCACAATAACAAAATTCATATTTGTTCACCTCAATTAATCGTGTGTCAATATAAAAAAAAAATGTGTATATCATGTATTCGTTGTTGACAGGTTGGTCAAGCTACACTTTTTGTCCAACCTATAGCAACATTAATATTCTTTAGTTATCCTATCAAGCGCGAGAACCTATTCGTATTCTACCAGTTCGAACATAACTGGATGATGCCAGAGGCTAATCACATACTTAGTTGCTCACAGATCAGATGCCAATCACAACTCATGGAAAATTCAGAAAAGGAAAAGGTGGATTCGTGGACCAGACAAGACATTTTGTTTTTGATAAGGCCAATTCTTACGCACAAATTATGTAGTAACTACAATTGACGATACAAAGTCTATTTGGGCAACTATACGTATCACCTATAGATGAGACGCTTACGCGAGAGCGAGATTTGTCAACCAGTGCGTCCTCAATACATTCCTCAATATCTTTTTATGGACTCTTTTGTTTTCAACGTGGTAAAGGGAAATTGTTGCTAATTTCCCATTTTCTTGTCCAATATGCTTACAGCTGAAAGGTCTTACCCTCTTCGAGAAACCCTCTGCTCTACAATGGGTCTCATCCCACTTGGACGTCTACCTCCATCTAAAGTAGCTGCCATCACTGCTCTTGTCATGATGGTTCTCTTTGTGGCGTATCAACGTTTATTTGGACCTGCACTTGATCAGCGTTGTAACACGACACGATGCAGGTGTGATCTCAGAGAAGATACCAATCAAGGTGTTCGGAAGGACCCATTGAACATTCTTAGCTCTGCGCCATTTGGAAGAGTAAGAGAGGCATCTGTTGGAGATAGTCTTCCTCGACCCGTTCAGAAAAGCCACCAGACACCTGTTAATAGCGCTCTTAAAACACCCGCCAAAAGCAGTCTTCAGTACCTTCAACCCGGAACACCACCTGTTTGCGAGCCGGGTGAAGTTGACCATGGATGTTACTGTGTAGATGGCACTAAAGCGTACCCTCCGACTTTCAGACTCCTCGGTGAGAACATTCTCAAGAAGAGAAAATGCGAGCAACGGAGTCCGCTCGCCATCATCCCTGGGGCAATGAAGTGCGGCACAACTGCTCTCAAAACATACTTGGAGATCCATCCAGGTATTGCATTCGCCAAAGAGGAATTGAAATTTGCCAACCACCATTCGGCAGATGAATTTTGTGAATACAGCAAAGTCATGCCGTATTCTACACCTGACCAAATCCCAATCGAGAAAACGCCTGGTTACATTCTCCGATTGAACGTTGCAGATAATCTGCGGAAGGCAATGCCGGATACAAAACTGATCTTCATCTTTCGCGAGCCTATAGATCGTGCCGTATCTAATTACATGCACATGCTGTCTATCAATGCGTCACACCCAGATAACCCCATTCTTGTAGCTAAAGAACACAGTAAAGCGCCTCAATATGAGGTCAAGTCCACCTTCAGAGATTCGGTTCTGTTCCCAAACGGGAGCATCAAAACCCGCAATCGTCTTATTGATACCAGCCTTTATGCGAACTATCTAAAGCAGTGGTATGCCCGTTTTCCAAGAGAACAGTTCCTGATCTTGGACGCTGACCAGTTTACGAAAGATCCTGTTCCAGTTCTCCGCCAAGTCGAGGATTTTCTTGGGCTCGATCCCTTCTTTGACGAGAGGAACTTCTTCTTCAACGAGACTAAAGGGTTCATTTGCCTCAAGGAACCTTATGAGATGTGCATGAGGAAGAGCAAGGGAAGACAACACGATGAACTTGATGATAATCTAGTAGAAAAACTGCAGCGATATTATAGACCCTACAATCGAAAACTTGCCAAGATCCTTGGCAGGGAACTCAGTTGGACAGATGCATATTAAACATAAAGTGTATACAACTTGCCAATAGTCTGCTGCAATTAGTATAGGAAATGGAGCTAATAGATACTTTTTTTTTTGTCTAAACGTGCAAACTCAGATCTTGTTTTTTACATTTTCTGAAAATTGGAAATGAGTTGGCATATTTTCATTTACGCAAAATGTATTGCGGTAAACTGTTACTTTATTGATTTGAACGCTCTGCCAAATCGAAGTCAGTGATCTGGGGCCGATTGCTCGAAATGGTCTTAATAGCTATCCTCTTCTTGCTAAAACGTCTCGACTTATTGTGCCATCCTCGTGACATAGACATTAGCGTCGATACGACTATGTTAAGAGTGTGGCGTAAGAACTTAAGACGCCTTAGCATGAAGAGGATAGCTAAGACTATTTCGTGCAATTGGCCCCTGATAACAGTATTCCTAGAAGACACAGTTAGGTGGGATTGTCGGTTTTATTTTTATATCCTACACAAGTCAAGATTCTATCAAAACACAAATTCTGTAGATCCAAGAAGAATCTCCTTTGTATATAGATCTCCTACCAGATTTCCGGTATGAATGATTTCATAACGTATCATTCGATTTGGTTAGAAATATTTCTCTCTCCTATCCGTATACAAGTAAATATAGTCTACAAGTAAATGCTTGAAGGTATTTTGGACGGTCAACAAGAAGTTTAAACGTCTCTGCAAAAGAGTATACACTATGAGAAGAAGGGACAAAGAATTTGAACAAATTAAGCAACTTTCACTGAAGCATTCAAAATAGCTGGATGCATGCATAATAAATTTCCTTCAATTTCATCCTGTGCAAAAATGTCGAACATGTATCGCACCAGTTCAGTCATAAGAAAGGGAATGTAATTGCTATCGTGTTTATGAATCCATTGTGAATGCTTAAATTTATTTACTTTGTACAATTCATTTACCCCTTCTGCTCACAGTGACCGGTGACAGTAAAGATCATGTTCTTACAAGGACCCTGGATGTTACATCTACAGTGCTAAAAATAAGACCGTGTCACTTTAATTAAACTTCAACTATATTTATCATCGGTCTCTGTTAAAAGTTTTATTGTAATTATGTGTGGTAGATTGAAAACCTTATTATCTGAATCTCATTTAGACAACTGAACATTTAAACAATATTGGTACAGGGTGCTTTCTCTTAAGTTTTAAACTTGTCAATAAAATAATTTCAAAGTAAACATTATTAAATCATATTATTGTCTGCGGATGACGGCCTATGCTTGCTTAAGTCACTACTCTTTACAAGAGCTTGCGTGAGCCTGTTAGGTTGCTTTGTTTTGTAATCATCTTTACAAGATCTTTGGTGAACTTGTTAGATTGTTTGTTTTGTTTTGTAATTATTTCTGTTTACTGTTGTTATATTCGTCTCAGGGAGTAAAATTCTTTTCTTTATATGGTGTAATGTTATGTACGCATTTATCGTATATTTTAGTGTTTGAATGCAATGAGATCTTTGGGACAATGTTCATGACAAAAAAAATCTTTCTTTTGCGTACTTAATAGATGGTATGTCCAAAACATAATAGTAGATGAACATTTTTTTCCAGTGTACGAAGTGTTTTTCGAGGAAATACACACACAAGATGGTTTTATCTACCGAACGTTGTAAAAAACAAATCCTGGTTACATTTGACAAACTCCAGCAGAGAACTTGGCAAGATTTGACCACGCTCTCAGCATATCACACCTTCTACTTTTACCGAATTTACCGATCATGCTCCAGTTAAATATATAGACGGAACATTTATTTCTTGTGTCTGTATTGCTAACTTGCCAATGCTCTTCAAATAGTTGGGCAAACTCCAACACTATCCAACACTGAGCAAACACAATACTGTCCGCACAGATGATGGTTAAAATCTGTCCAATTGATGTTGATATTTTGCTAATGTTGAAATTGGAACTTTGCTCTGGTTGGTAAATCTACAAAGAAGCTGGGATCTTTTCAACCAATATTTGTGTGGAGAGCTTTTTTTTTTTGGGGGGGGGGGATGTAGGTGTACTTGCTTACATTTAATGTTTTCATATGAATAAACGTGTTTTTTTTTTTTTTTACTTTTTACAAGGACAAATAAAGCACAGGTGTAATTATAAAATTGGCAGCGAGTCATTTTGTCCTATCATTTGATTCGTTTAACTCCAGTGTCACAATATTGCTCTGCACATAATCAAGTAAAGAAAACTAAAGATGCCCATTCCGCAGTTCCACGAGGTTGGGCCAAGTTGAAGGTTCTTCGTCTTGCAACACTAAATACATGTATAATCGAGCATTCAATTTGATTTAAAAAGTTTTGTCTCGCTTTTCTTGTACCCCCCCCCTCATCCGATAGGAAAAAAAGGAGCGCGGAATTAAGGTTAAAGATTGAAAGCTCAAAAGATACTTCAGCCTTGTCAGCTCCTTCGGACGTCAGTTTTCATCTTCGCGGGAATTTTTTATTGAAACACTCTGCGTTTTTCATGGGAGGGGGGGATCTATGTCTGCTCCCCAACATGCCCAAGTGTGCACATATTTACGTGCAAACACCCTGCCCCCATAGGACAGTTATCATCGGGTCGATTACACTTTTGGACAACTATCCTCAGGACAAAAGCCTACCTGACAATTTGCGATGTTGCCATTCTAGGTATATTGTCAGTGATCAAGAGTATTGGCATTATTGTAGAAGGGTTTCCTTTGTTGTAGGTATTTTATCTGTGCTGCATGGATGTTGCAATTATTGTAGGGATATTGAAAGTCTTTATAAATGTTGTTTGTGTTGTTGATGGGTTGCGATTGCGGCAAGGTTTATACAATGTTTTAGAAACATTGCCAATGTTGTACCGGTGTTAGGGATTGTACAGTTACATCTCTGGTTTATATTACCATAACTAATTAGCAAGGACATCTTAAACACTGGAGGAACAGACAACTTGAGCATGTGCAGCATTGGCAACAACCTACAATTAATACGATATTACTACAGTGATATTGCAACACCCGGCGATTACTAAAGTAGAAACCTTTTAAAACGCATGGCAACACCTTACAGCAATGACAATACGCTTACAGCATTAGCAACACAACTTTAAAAAATAATAGTCCAACCTCAATATAAAGAGCAGTGATATAACGAGATCTCGATATAACAAGGTATATACTTTTCCAAGTCCCATCTATCTGTATCTTATTGTATTTTGGCCCTGATAGAACAAGGTTTCGATCTAACATAAAGAGATAATTTCTCTGAGTCCAATGACCTCGTTATAACGAGGTGTGACTGTAATAATAAGAAGCTGTCATGGAGCTTGTCCTAAACAGCAGTCCTTAGGGCGATCGTTATGTTGTAACTTTTCTTCGGGTAAATTGTCCTAGGGGGTAGTTGTCCGTGGAGGAATTATCCCAGGGGGTAGTTGCCCCAGGGGTAATTTTCCTACGAGTAGTTGACCTAGGAATAAAAGTATACGGGGTAGTTGTCCTCATGGGGGTAGTTGTCCTGGGAACTAACCTTTCTGGGGGGTTGTCCGAGGGGGGTAATTGTCAGAGGATCTTAGTTGTCCAGTGGATTTGCTCCTGATTCAGTCGATTCGTGACCCGAAACAGTTGTTTTGGGAGAAAGTAATTAGGATAAGTAAAACATTGTGGAGATCCAACTGATGTTTGTTAAATTTTCGACATGGGCAGTTACAATTCTTCATTTTAATGGGCCTACTTTGAGCTCAATCTGAAACAGACTCATGCAATGTACTAAAATAAATTTCATCTCATGTCTATGCAGGTACACGCATCACTGGCACCAGGCAGAACTGTGGCGCAGCTGAAGAACATTTCTCAGACGGATCTTGCCAAGATTTGTTCCACAATGGTGTTATCTTCAATCCAGCGATCACCGGTTAAGGTAGCTGCCCTTACAGCCCTTGTGATGATGGTGCTCTTCATGGCTTACGAACACTCGGTTCAATCCACGCGGGAAACACGTCACGTAGCAGACAGAGATGCTACGAAGTGTTCGTGCGAACATGGGGCAAATGATGGCGCCAAAGATGCGATGGAGGATCTACCGGTTACTGATTTCAGGCCGTCTAAGAAGATCAAGACGCCTTCAAAGATCATGACGCCTCCAGAGGTCAAGACGCCCCCAAAGGTCGAGACTCCCCAAAAGGTCAAGACACCGCCAAAGGTCGAGACGCCCCAAAAGGTCAAGACACCGCCAAAGGTCGAGACGCCCCAAAAGGTCAAGACACCGCCAAAGGTCAAGACACCTCCGCAGAGCAGCCTGATGTACCTTCAACCCGGATCCAAATCTCCGTGTAAGACTGGTGAGATAGATCATGGATGCTATTGTGTAGAAGGTGAGAATATATATCCACCTGTGTACACCCTTTTACCCAAGGAGGTATTGAGCCAGCGAAAATGCAAACAGCGGCGACCAGATGTCATCATTCCAGGGTCGATGAAATGTGGCACGACTGCTCTGAAGGCCTATCTGGAAATCCATCCAGCTATTTCGTTCGCTGAAAAAGAATTACACTTTGTAAACCATCATGAGGTCGAGGAATTCGATCAATACTATAAGGCAATGCCGTATTCTACCCCGGATCAGCTCGCTTTGGAGAAGACCCCTGGGTATATTCTTGGTTTGTCAAACGCGGAAAAACTGCGGATGGTTATGCCCGATGTAAAACTCATATTCATTTTTCGAGAGCCTATTGCACGCACAGTTTCAAACTTCATGCACCTGCTGGCCTGGAATGACACAACACCAGGAATTCTGAAGAAAATCAACAAACCACATCACGCTGCTCCGCAATACCAAGTCAAATCCTCTTTTGAAGAGTCCGTGGTACATCCCAATGGTAGTATGCAAACTCGGAATCGCCTCCTTGATTCTAGTCTCTACGTTAAGCATCTCAGGAAATGGTACGCCAATTTCCCAAAGGATCAATTCCTTATTTTAGACGGGGATGAGTTAACCCATGACCCGTTACCAGGTCTCAAAAAGATCGAAACTTTCCTCGGCATAGATCCCTTCTTTGACGAGAATAAGTTCTATTTCAACGAGACGAAAGGATTCATTTGCCTCCGGCAGCCATATGAGATGTGCATGAAAAGTGTCAAAGGAAGACCACACATAACCGTTAGTGACTAAGTCACAGCCAAATTGCGGGATTACTTCAGACCCTACAATCGGGAACTCGCGAAGGTCCTCGGACGAGAGCTCAGCTGGACGAACTCCTACTGAATGCGATAAGAATAGATGTGCAATTCTCCGGATTTCAATTACAGTAATGTGCAAAATCGTGATGGTCGAGGGTCATAAATTTTTAGACGTGGCGCTATACACTGCTATAGGGGATAAAGATTGGGAGGTCGTGTAGAAGGACACATATTTTGTAAACAAGGGTGACAACTATGTGCAATCTGCCTTCTAATTTCTTTCTTGTAGTCATTTGTCAGTAAATCCTTTCACCTACGAAGTCGACGTAGAATCGAGTAATTATACGAGAGGCTTCTACCGTTCTTCAAGCGGTTGCGTTGACTGCTCTGATGCCTCTGCAATGGTGTCCATGCGATGAAACTGCATCCGTGTGGTTCCTTGATGATGACATGTGTGGAGCTATCGATCTTTCCAGCGCGCTCTCGTGGATATGTCACGCTTACGCTAAACGCAACGGGTTAAAAAAAGAGGAGACAGACACAATTGATTATTCGTTATTGACAGCCGGCCAGACAGTTTTATATTTATATAACCCTTTAAAATATGAGCAAATTGGTGGTGACGGTTAGAAGCCACTGTTTCTATTTGATTTTGAGTATTCAATCGAGTTATTTATGGACATTTTGTTTCTATTGAACTGCAAGAGGCAATGCCAACAATCAGTTATGTCTGAAGATGGTATTAGTTTTGACAAGACAAATATCATTTTGCCCCGGCTATGTATCTCAAAAATGTGTCAATGGCAATGACTTCAACCCCAATCACATTTATACGGTGAACAACCGGGTAAATACCAAATGCCTTTTCTAGCTGTACCTGATAATCGATCAGGAGGGCGTTTCATGGCATCAGTCGCAGCAACAAGGAATCATTCTCCAAAAACTACCATAATATTGCAGTAAAGGTCGGAGAAAATGTTTTTCATCCAATAAAAATCGAGGGTTTCATTGTATGCCAACACTAACGAGTAGTAGCTGCGACAAGCGTTATGAAACACCCTTCAGGACCATGAAAATTGACGTTAGAAGAGTCGGTGTGCAGCATCAGACTGGAAACCACCGATTGAACACCGGCGTAATATCGGATAAACGCCAAATAAGTACCGGATGAGTGTGAACATGGTGAATGGGGTGTGAGACTCATTTAGATGTCTTCACTTTTGGTACAGCCAAATATATATTCGGAAAAAGGGTGTATGATGAAATTTGATTCCTGTCACATTTGGTCCCTATATAACAAACATAAATACAAAAAAAAAAACAAATTTATTGGGCAGACATAAGTTGAATGAAATTCTTGCCTTGTATCCCAACATGGAGCAACGCCGGATGACAGTGTGCTTTGAGTTGCTTTGAATAACAAAAAAGCGCAGACAAACCATAAAAAGTAGCTATCCATTCGAACCTGCGACCTTCTGGTTGGAAGACAGGTGCGATAGCAGCAGTAGATCCCAATCTAAGGATTTTTTTTTCAACAGCTTAAAACGCTTCGTATTTTATATTCATGTTGGAGTAAAGCAAGAATCATTCAATTACATGTGACATATCTTTGTCTTTCACTAACTCATCGTCTTTCAACATATAATGCAAACATATTACATACAGTCGCAATCGTCTAGTGACTGTGTTGAATGATTTGCAGAATGTTCCCAAGATAATATATCCAGCAATATGAACGTATTTACCCAAATTCCTTATGAGGATTTCTTAACTAGACGAGTGAGCTTTATTTCATCAAATCGGTCCATTTTATATGTCAATACATTCTTATTGACGTAGTGTCAGTTCAACGTACAAACTTGGGCCATTTCGTTTCATAACAAATGATAACTTTGAGCTAACATTCCTCCACAAACCAGTTTCAAATCCTTCCAGTCACTGGACTGATTTGATTGAAATAAAGCTCATGTTCATCTAGAAATACTCAATAGAATTCTGGATTATAACGTCCAAAATAGATTGTAGAAATGTTTTCTATGTAATCAGGGTAATCATGGCATCATTTTAAGTGATTTTGTCTCTTGTAATATGGGTTCGGCATTATTCTGAACATACGTCCAATTTGCCGGAGATATTTTCTAGGAACACTCTGTATTTACAGAGATGCCAAACACTTCTGAAATTTACATGAGGTCAGAAGTGAGAAAAAAACATGAGAAAATATGAGTGTTCTCCAACATTCATTTGTGATGAAAGCCTTGAATTCACATGAAAATACACGTCAATATTCCGGAGGGGTTGGCATCTCTTCTCATGAGGTATATACATTGAGAATAGAATTATATACAAACCTATTTGTGTAAAAAAGAAACTTTGAATGTTGATGCAGGCCATCTTGATAATCAAAGCCCTTTCAGAGAAGTTTCTCGGAATGCTATGCAGTGTAAAAATGTTCATCGTATTATATGTACACTGAATGTATATTTTGGTCTTCTGAAATGTGTGTATTTGATTGTTTGTTTTGTTTAATTTGATACATTGCATAGAGAAATTTCAAAATCGTTCAATATTGTTATTGTTATTTTGATTAAAAATTTACATATATATTTTTAGATATTCCATAGCGATCAACGAATAAACTCTATTAATGGTGTGGGACAACTAATAAAATTAAATTCCTAGTTCCTTATTCATTTTGTCTATACAAGAAATTCTGAGAAAATTCAAACAGATTTACAAATAGAAAAAAAATATTAGACGAAATATTAATATGTATGTGTTGTGTTCTTTAGTTTGTGTATGTGTGTGCGTTTGTGTGTGTGTTTGTGAGTGTATGAGTGTGCATGGTGTACGTGTGTATGTGTGTGTGTGCCAACATTGGATGTGTTTTCACAAATGAAAATGGACATTTCATAATTTGTAGTAGGCCCAGATCTCCTGAATTAGCTCTGGTGCATAGATTTAGCACTCCGAAATGTAAAAACTGTCAATTTTATTTTGCGTATGCGTTTGTTGAGGTGTAGTATGCGATTGATAGACAGATATGGGTACACAATGGAGGGAAACTGGAATGAGGAGCGGGGGGGGGGGGGGGCTGGGCTAGAAAGGAGGCTGTGTAATCATGAGGGATGGGAATTTGGGTGTTTGGGCATTTATGAAATGACACGTTTTAAAGTTTAGTTTTAACATCAATTTATTCAAGAAGTAAACACTCTTCTCAAATGATTGTACAGAAGAAATAAAAATGCAATTGCCAAAGAACATAATTATTATGTTTCCTTTCATCTCCCATAACACCATGAACACGTTAAGATAACGGGTTCATAACTAGGATTTGAAATGGAGGGGTTAAAAGAGAATTGATGACGAGCGGAAATGGCGCAATTAGAATTAAAACAAAAAAAAAACTTCAGATATTGCACGCACATCAAAGGATGTTCCACATTCAATTATTGATCTCCTATGAGATTCTTATAGTTCTCCTGTAAGTTCTCCAAGAGAAAAAACAGTGAAGTATTGCAGAAGATACATTACTTCATAAAAATAGGTGTGCTCTATGGAAAGTACTGTATGCCTTAAGCCCTGGTCGCATATAGGGCCCCTGATGCAACACTATTCAACACGATTCAACACGACTCATTGTTCAGTTCACAGTTAGCTGCCTGCAAACAAAGAGTCGTGTTGAATCGTGCTGCTTCCGGGGCCCTATGTTACCGGGGCCTTGGGGACTATTGATCCCGTAAACCACTTTGTTTTTCTTCAATTTCATTCCTACAGTTATATTTTACATCTATTGTTTTCACCCGTTCCGAAAATTCACTATACTAACATTTTCCCCAATACAGTTCGATGAACTCTTATGAATTTCCCATCATTACAATCCAACATAATCATTGTGTATGCTATTTCATGACAAATATCATATATTAAAATATATATATATAGCAATCTAACCAATTGCTCTTACGCGAAATTCTCCATGGCAATAGGAGTCATGTCCATCATCAACTCGTAAAACTAACGAAATTTGGATTTTACGACGGTCATCATTCAAAACTGAATATTTACGCCTGTTATATCCTCAGAAAACATTGAGAATATTCCTGAGATCAAAATGTCAAGTAATGAAATGACATGTATATATATATATATGTATACACACTATAAACAATAAGGATGAATAAACTCGGCAAAAATACTCCCCATTCAAATATTAATCAGTCAAGAGGCAGACCTCCCCTGCCATTCAACAAAAAGGTGATAAGCTGTTCGTAAAGGTACGCACGACTCTGCTCATGACCCGTTCCTTAATTCGTTGATAACCCATGGCGCCGATTTACACAAGAGAAGGGTCAACCGTCGTGAGTCGTGGGTACCTCCACGGACAGCTATATGAAACATACCCCAGTTGGGCGTATAATCGTGCGTACCTCTACGAACACCTTTATGAAACACAACCCTGTTGGGCGTATAATCGTACGTACCTCTACGAACACCTTTATGAAACACAACCCTGTTGGGCGTAGAGTTGTACGTACCTCTACGAACACCTTTATGAAACACAACCCGGCGTAGAGTTGTACGTACCTCTATGAACAGCTACATGAAACAAGCACCTGTTCTACATACCTTTGCAAAATTTGTCTGTTGATGTCATTCAGAACGTTTGAATGTGCAGTTGGGTATGTCATCAGAAAAGTGATCAAAATAACATGGCACTGGAATACAAGTTGTATATGCTCAGAACTGCATGGACGTTTCGGAGCCAATACTCCCAAGTCCTAGGCAAACATTTGTAAAGTTCAAAATGCACTGTTGCTACTGAGCACGCTTATTTTGATAACAATGGTTCCATTCCATCCACGACCAGGTGCTAGGTTTCAAAATGCATACTTTTAAAGAAGCTGAAAGCTTGAAAACGTAACTTCATGACATTATACAAAAATCAATACAAAATATATCAATTATTACAACTACCATCAAATTGGTCCTTTTTTATATAAATTTAACAGTGTGCCATTGACATAATTCATTGGAAACAATAGAGAACTTGATTTCAATTACTCCCTTTTTCGTGACACAACGAAGATCATTTAGACAAAATAATTACACTTCGAGGCTTACCTGCCAATTTTCGGTGGTCAACCCAAAGACCTTCGTTCACACACTTATAAAAAACCACCAGGAATTATCGTGCTATCAGTGGATGGAGGAAAATCAGACGAACAAAATCTTTGACAAGCTGGGAAAAACGGATATTCCGTTGAAAAGTTATGACCTTTCCAAAGTCTCAACGATACCACGATCCCTGCTGCTGATTAGGATCCATTTGGTCGGCGAAATTGGCAGAAACTGACGTACGAGCGGACCTTTTTTTCAACAAAATTATTTGTAAAATGCATGCAGACTTCATAAAGGCAAGCTATTCTCAAGTCACATATTTGTTCGCATTTTCCGTTTATTATTCAAGTTTACTATTTCTCAATCCACTGACAACACAATAATTACAGGGTTTCTGTTGCGGTTAAGCAAAATATATTACAAGCAACATCACCAAATATTTACGATAGCAAGCTATTATTTTAGCACAATAAATAGCTTACCATATAAAAAAATTGTATGACGAAGTCGATGTCGTTTCCTGAAGTCAAGGTATGGCTCTAATGAGTTTCGAACCCGAGATCTCGTGACCCTGAGGCACACGCACTACCCATCGGTCCACACAAGCTTGACGACCGATCTAATATCACAGAGGGAACTTCTAACGTTGAAAATGCAAACTGGCATATTACGGTGGGCGACACAACATGGAGTGGTGCAACAGCTATATTCTGAGCGTTAATTGAGACAATAATTACGTAAAGGTGCAACTTTGTACATTTTCTGATACCAAAAATGGCGTGTATATTGCACATCCTCATTGTTTATATCATTTTGAAGTCCCGTTCACAGCTTTTCGGTGTTTAGCCGGTGTTTATCCAGTGAACACCCGGTGTTTTCCAGTATGATAGGGTACTCAGAATTTTTCACGTCAATATTAATGTCCCGATTTCCTACATGATACCCTATTTATACGGCTTACAGCCGGATATACATCGGACCTTTTTTTCAAACAATTGATCAGGATAATAACACTTGAGGGGTAAACAGTTAGTGCACCATATCACCATCAGCTGAACATCATCTTTTCACCTTGTACGTGCGAATATGTTATCAGGTGTAATGTAATAAATAAGTTTCTGACGAGAGGTTGGAGGTGTCAGTACTATACAAGTAACATTAGGGATCATGGAACGTTTTTAAAAGTGCATTTGTGGTGGTTGTAGTATTGGGGAAGGGGTGGGGCTGCCCGGGGTGTATTATGTGGCACATGCATTATCATTTTTACACACTCATATACTTGCACGTGCATTAAATGAAGGGGGTGAGGGACTACCCGGTACCGCCCCATCTCCTCCCTCGGGTTACGCGGTCCCTGAACATGATGTTATGATATAATACTGTCATTCTATCTGAAACTTCATACCTAATGAAATAGGATAACGTCGCATAATTTCTGAGAACTTAACATCAATGACGAAAGTTCTGAGTTTTACAACAATCTTACATGAACATCATAAATATTACATTTCATCAAGTCCTGTGTCATGACCAAGGAAACGTTCTATTCAACAAATTTTCTAACTCTATATTGTACGGCCTATAAAATTCACTTAATCTATTTGACACAAAATCGTCTATTTCTGGATGAGGGCGTCCTTTACTGCTCGACATACACGTGTTGAGAGGTTTCTTTAAGCAATAGAAATGTTTTTGTTCGTCAAAATAGAAATGATCCTCCGTGAAAAAGGGCTTGATTCCAAGAAAATGTTCGACCTTGTGCATGGTAGGAGTTGGGTCCTTGACAAACTCCTCTCCGTCGAGTATCAGGAACTGATCCAAAGTAAAATACTCCAACCACTGGCGGAAATATTTGACATAGATTCCAGAGTCTATAAGCGAATTGTATTCCTTGACGGTGGTGTTTGAATAAAGAACTGATTCCCTGAACGATCTGGACACTTCGTATCTCATGGTACCATGTTTCGGTGGTCTATGGAGCTGACGAGCGCCCCCTTCACGAGTGTCTTCCACGAACTTCATATGGACGAAGTCGGAGATGGCACGCTTGACGGGGTCACGGATGATGACGATCAGCTTCACATCGGGCAGAACCATCTTGAGGCGTTTGGCGACGACTATCCGGATGAAGTAACCCGGGGTTTTCTCCATTGGAATCTGATACGGTGCAGAGTACGGCATCAAGGACACGTATTCCTCTAGAGTTTCGAGCTTGTGGTTGTTGAGGAACTTGAGTTCTCGTTCAGCAAACGAAACCTCTGGATGATAGCTCAAGAAATTCTTGAGCGTCGTTGTACCACTCTTCTTCGTCCCAATCACAATGGCAGAGGGTGCCTTCTTGGTGCAGTTCAGCTTGCGCAGATCCGAAGACTTTTTGAGCATGAACTGTCGCGGATCATCCTGCCCAACTTGATAACATCCATGGTCTATGGTTAGCCTTTCGCACGATACATTCGCAACTGTTAACTGCTTCGAACGACTGGCATTTTGCTCCGTGTTTTTGTTGGTGAGTGGGTTTTCATAATTTCTTGAATACAAATTAGCATGGTCGTTGGCAAGAAGAACAAATGTTGTGAGAAAAATAAATGAGGCAAACAAGAAAATGACTCCGTTCTTGGTAAAAGAGCGATTAAACGCTGATATAATGATGACATTGACGTCTCTCTTCATTTTGTATAGTTTTCGAGCTACCTCGGAATCCGGAATAGTTTTCCTTTCAGAAAATTGGAAGTTTTCTTAGGCTATCTTTCATCATCAGCAATATTGAGTCTGCGAAAAGTTATCATGTTGAACACATCATTGGTCTACGTTTGAATCGCGTAAAGAATGGCTGGTGTATGGTTCTATGTTTCATATCTTATATCTGGGTAGGCTTATGAATTTCTAATTCATCCAACTTCTCGTCCAATTACATGTATCAGATCATTTTAACGGTCAACAGGTCAAGGGAGCTCTTGATGCAAGTCAACCTGCCCAGAAGATAAAATATGAAGGGCGCCACCATATTTCAATACATGCCAATCCAGCGACTTGGTCTTCCGTCGGATGAATTCAAACTGTAGCTTGATGCGATGTCGTTCTTGTTTAGATGCATCGGTTATCTGAAAAAGATATACAAATAATAAAAGGGTTAGACGTTAGGCAGGTCTTTGATCATGATATGTATTGTCTCACATAAAATAAAGGCATGTATAAGCGCGCATCAAAATAACGTAAAT
>BQKZ01000194.1:0-12838 GCA_036244855.1 Temnopleurus reevesii | reverse complement strand
AAACACGATATAGAGTGCTGCAAAAATCAATTTCTTAAAAGCAACTACCGTCTGATATTCGAACTCAATTCAGATGACCTTGATACAATGACCGAACTTGAGATTGACTTTCTGTTGACAGGAATGCGATCAGAGATTGTTTTTAAATTATGGACATTACTCCATCCTGCTACTGACGGGGACCAATGTTTGGTGATGTTGAGGGACATCAAAGAGCGAGAGGAGTTCATTTTTTTTGTTTGATATATACTAGAGCCGTTATTTATTTTTGTATTATTTATTTTTTATTTATTTATTTCTTTTTACAGACGTTGAACAATTTTTTGCAAGGCATGTAAGATGAAAGCCAGGGGTGTTGGCTCGTTTTTACCAAAAAATAATGAAAAAAAAGCCCAACAAAAGATAGATAAAAAGTAACAATGGCCCGATTTCGACCTTTATGGTGGGTTAATTCGCCGTATGTCGGAATTGAATGTAATGCTTTTATTTTGGTGATCATTATATTTCATCAAATCATTTTTCTAAGTTTTAAATGTAAAGTAAAAGAAAAATATGACTAGGGTGTAAAGAAAAAAACATAATAGATCTATATAAGTTGTGATTTCCTAAACCGTCCTTGTTAACTTTGGAAAACCAAGTATACACTATACCTTGAAGAAAGAAAAATCAACCATAAAAATATAGAAAGACTGTTGAAATAAAAGTTAAGTAAAAAAAGAGCTTGAGCTTTCGATCCTAGCAGAATCTTAATCATAAGCAAAAATGAAAGAGAAATGATGCAAAAAAGAAAAAAAAAAGAAAAAAAAAAACGATTCTCCCGTGCCGGGAATCGAACCCGGGCCGCGTGGGTGAAAACCACGAATCCTAACCACTAGACCACACGGGATCACGTGGTAATGTGGAGGGATTTAGTAAATATATACTGTAATTATGGAAATACTGAAGGAAATAGTTATATGGCTCATTGAATTATGCTATTTACAGTATTAATACCTTCATAAATGTAATTCAGCATTGTTCATACATATTCGTTTAAGTCATTGTGCGTGCCGTTGCAAAAAAATGTTCTCCCTTTTGAAAAAATGTTCTGCCGTGACGTCACGTTACGTCATACGACGTCATCATGCAATCATCGCAAACATGGCAGCGCCCACTGATAAAACGATGATGATCATGTACAGACAATATTGCTGCTGAGATATCTACAATTGGAAATTACTGAGCAGTCTTACTTTGTAAGTTTACAGTGCAAGCATTTAACTCTTTTTTTCGTAACTTGCAGTCCATTATTTCGAATACCCGACTTGTTTATCAACCTAAATTCACGGAAGAAATATTGCGCTAAAATAAAGCTGCAAAAATCCGAGCACCCTGGACTGGTCCCTGCTGACAGGCGACCCCCGGAAGTCTGGGGAGCAGTCTTGGGATGGTACGGTACCCTACATGTCTTCTTGTAAACGTAAGACGTTAGGTGTTCTTTGGATCTGGATCTGGATAATATAATTGATAAGCTCCTAGGGACCTTGTCCTGCCGGAACATCACTTAATGCGAAGCTGTATGTATTGAACAGCAGATGCCTGGTAACTGGTTAGGAGGTTAGTCTTCAGACTTCACTCAGTGTCTTGCATTCAATTTCAATTTCAAATCAAAGCCACCCACACTGCACAGCCAGGTTCAGGTTGCACAGCTGCAGCGGTTGTTGAGTGTTGTACTTGTTAGAATTTGGCAGAGTTTATTAATTATACTCGTTACTTGGACAGGCAATTTATTCTTTGTAAGTTCTGGATAAAATACTCTGAACAGCTCCGTATGCCTCCGTTACAGGCAACACTCAGAATAGTGAATTGAACTGTGAACTGTGAAACAACAAAAATATTTCACAATCAAGACTTCGTCAATATAGATTGCTGCTATTTTATTAGTATAGTATTACTATCTGACTATCAAGTATCATGAAAACAAATTCAAATGTTTCAAGTCTGGGCAGACCCGGAGAATAGCGACCAGATTGCGTGCGCGCGCCATGTAAAAATTGCAAACATCGGCGGCAGAAGTCCAAAATACACACAGGTAACCANTTTTGTAAATGCATAGACTTGGGGGGGGGGGGGGCAAGCAATAATTTTGACAACTTTCGATCCTGTGCGAGTAAAATCCTGACTACTCAGTGCCGAAGGATGTTAACCCCCTTCACATCACATTATGTTTATGATAAGCACACAAGGCGATAATTGGAACCGAATGTTTTTAAGTCGATATCTTAAATACATTGGGCTAAAACAAATGCCAATGCTTGTATTTGCCCATTGCGATTTCTTAATCATCCTGCAACACCCATCAGCGCATATAGATTATGCGGAGAGTTCCCGGTTCCAGTACTCATTGGGTTAAGCTAAGATTTATTTGTTGCTTTGTTTTGTATTTTTTGGGGGGACTTGTTCGTTCTGTTTTCTTATTTGTTGGAGGGTTGACACTTTAAATGAAATAGATTACAACAAACAATGTATTCACGTCCATAAAGAGTGAGATCCCCCCCCCCCCCAGAAAAAAAAAGAAAAGATGCAAAGCACATTTGAAACTGGATCTAATAAAGAATACAAAAACGATCATCTTGATCCATAATCAGGGCTTAGTTTTTCACATATTTTTATAATGATACTTATCGCCTTTTGCATATAATTTATGATTTTCAAGGCGAAGCTCAGTCTGTCAAAATAGAACCCTTCCGCTCTAAAGTGACCATATTGACCAGCCCAAGTTCGAATCATCTTTGGTTGATCATCGTTGATTGACTAGGGCTGGGTTGACCATGGTCTGTCAGGATATGACTAGTTCTATCCGGCTTTTTACTTGCCGCTTCTGCCCGTCCGTAATGCCCTTCAAAAGGAGAGTCCAGCGACGGACTTATCAAACATTTCATAAGTTTGATCAGTTGATAATTTCATGGTCCAATTAAAAATTGAACACTATGTAATTAAAAAGTTATTAATCTATTTTTCGTGTCCGGTTTTCGTTAATCATTTCCCTTTGTTCCGTTCATCTGTTTTTCTGCAGAAAAAAATGTAGTAATTAAATCATTATGTTTGTTCGCCCCGTTGAGCTATTTTTCCCCATGTGTCTGTAACATAAAGGAGATACGATGAATTAAAATATAAATCGCACCTCTATAGTATACATTTTTCATAGACTTTTATCGTATCTATTGTGTAACATGTAAGTGTTCATTGCAAAACCAAATATATACACCGAACAAATTATATTCATTTTTTTCTGAAAATAGTCTTCATTTATATCTATAGCTGAGCAGTTCCTCTGTATTATGGTACCAAACAATTCCTTATGGATTTTGAGCGGGAAATGAGTTCCGAATACCATCTCACATTCTCAGGTGACTGCTATCATACTCTATAATCTCATTCGGAGGTAAAATATCCATTTATTGTTCCAAGATATGAAAAACAAAATGTTTATCATAATGTAGGTCAGGCGGAAGGTTGTCATTCAAATATCCAGTCAGTCACAAAAAAAAGCTCTATCAATTACATTTTAATAGGCAGTCAGATTATTTGAAATCCTCTTTGTGATCATTTGGAGTGGGCGCTTGAAAACAGGAACTTTTAGTCCTGTGTCCAGGGGGGACGAGGGGGCGGAGAAAAAATGAGGAAGGAAAAGAGGGAAGAGGAAGATAGAGGAAGATATGGATAGACTGAGGGTGATATATTCCCCCTGAAGAAGAGGGCAGGGAGAGTGACATTTTAATAAAATTAAGATTGGCATAAATGCACACCTTCTCTCGTCTTTTCATATAACCGTGCCAATACGTGAACTTAATATAATATACAGAGAGAGAGAGAGAGAGAGAGAGAGAGAGAGANAGAATAAATGAGTATTATGTCTGATCGACTCACCTTTAGGGTGATGGGACTGGATTCCTGGCTGCCTCAGAAGATAATAATCCATTCCGAGTCCGTGCCATAGTCCAAATCCGACGATGACGTCATGGTGACTATCCACTGTAGTAGGGGGGTGGCCACTCGCTACAACACCCCTTACCATACTTAAGTTGTTAGAATTTGGCAGAGTTTATTAATTTAAATAATTATACCGGATTACCGAGTCGTTACTCGGACAGGCAATTTATTCTTTGTAAGTTCTGGATAAAATACTCTGAACAGCTCCGTTACAGGCAACACTCAGAATGGTGAATTGAACTGTGAACTGTGAAACAACAAATATATTTCACAATCAAGACTTCGTCAATATAGATTGCTGCTATTAGTAATAGTATAGTATTACTATCTGACTACCAAGTACATGTATAAGGCTTACAAAGTTTATTGAATGTCATCTATCGACCAGCCCTCTGAAAATGGCCCAATCTTATCTTTTTTGTTGTGGGGTATTTTCACTCAAATTAAAAAAAAAAAAAAAATCCTTGACAAGTCATAGAAAAGCATGCACATGGGAAATACACACAGAAAAGTCCTTTTCCAATTATCTTTAGCCTTCTCTCTCTCTTCTAAACTTGTTATTCAAAGTTAATTTTCACATACAATGTGTTTCAATATCATTAATGTCATGGCATGCTTATCATACACCCGTATTTGTTTTCTTGTATGTTACCAACTAAATAAACTAGCAAATTATTTTTGGCCTCAGATAGGCTACCCTTTAAGTGTATGGTAAGTGTAAGGTAAGTGAATCAAGACTCAGTATATTGTAGGCCTAACCGATGAATGGAATACAGTTTGATAGTGTATAGGGTGGATTGTATCTCCTGTTACTCTGGAAAGAATTCAGAGGATAAACTGCCCCTTTCTTTAAAAATGTTACTATACCAGACCCTGCTTGAACAGAAATGGGAATGATATAATTATAGAGAAAATGATGAGCAAAACCACCTCCAAAACTCACATTGTATCACATGAATTTATACAAGTGCCGAATTGATAATTTCTTAGTTTTAAGATATATTCTTTTTATCAGTCTATTTGACCTTTCCTTCTTCTACATTGTAGCTCAACAATGGCCAGTGCAGATCCTGGAACCTCTACAGATGCCACAGTGGCACCCAAAGGACCAAACATTGCCAGTCATATTCCATTTGGAGAACTTTGTGGGTTTCTAGAGAAAGTTCAGAAGAAAAAGGGTAGTGATGCAAAGAAACAACTCTTCAAGGATTTTCTCGGGAAATGGAGAGGCGCCCATAAAGCCCTGGCTGCACAGGAACCTAACTTAGTGAGTTAACTCATTAGGCCTAAGCTATAAAAGAAGAAGAATCACACAGTAACCCACATTATATGTTGCATCGCAGCATGTACCTCACATTGACACAGTATAAGAAACTCAGATTTTTTCGCAAATATGATGCCTGGATCATTCATGTTCGAGCTTGTATGCCCTAGAAAATGAAATTCTGGCGATTTACAGTTTTCAATAAAGATAAAATACAGGCTGAAGAGAGATCATTCAAGCTGTAAAGAATTAGTCAATTTTTCCTTCCTTCCCTAATTGCTAGTAATGAATGTATTCCATACTGGATAAGGAGTAGCTTTTTCAATAATGAGGCTTTTTTAAAAAAATTATTCATTCATTCACTGCAGCCAATGACCACTCATTCCTGTAAATGGATAAATGGTAAATTCTACACAACTATAACATTGATAGATTTAAAAATGCGAACCAAATGCATTACTGTATCATTGGAAAGAGTTCAAAAATAAAAGATATTTCTTGACGTGATTCACTTAGGGGGTGTTGCTCAAAGGTTGCAATTGATCGCAAGTTGGAGTTAATCGGTACACGCCAATCAAAATCATTGTTTCATGCGCCTCTTGTTAAATGCGCTCACCATGCGCGAATGAAAATGCGCGTTACAATTTGTAAAGTTGCATGCGATTTGCAGTTGATTTTGAGCAACACCCCCTTAATCATGCATCTCATCTGTGGCCAAGAAGGTCTGCAGCTCTGATGATAAAACACTTATCGTATTTCTCAATATACTGTTTTGATACCCCATTAATTGATCATATAATTTCTTCTTCAGATTACCTTACTTGTTATCTCAACCTTATTTGAAATGTGGATGCATCCTGCTTTTGAATACTTGCATGCATTTTTACATTTGTTATTATATTTTATTATTATTTTCCCCTGTATTGCAGGATGCATTTTCATAGTACACAAGCAGCAGATTTCTTATCCTCTGAGGTCATAATTATGATATTCACTTCTGCATTCTCAAAATATAGATAGATGACTTTTACCCAGCAATGCGACTTCTATTGCCCCAACTTGAAAGAGAAAGAATGGCCTATGGCATCAAAGAGGTAAATATCTCTATTGCACATCAAAGACACTTCATTTACTTGGTAATCTTACCACAGTTGGGAGCCTATGAAGAGGACCTACTGATGTTGGCACATCCAGACTTTCCAAGTTAAATCTAATTTAGGTGTATTATGAGCTGTACAAGATTTATCTATATTTGGTGCCCTAGATATTAGTAAAACTTGACTGGTTCAGTATAGTCAAATATGTAAAGGCTTTTTGATGAAATAATTTTCACATCTCAAATTCCAGTGTGTTTAATGCATTTTCATCTGAGGAGATGGCGTATTGTTTGTGTATTCATTCAAAGGATTTATTGGTCCTTCATAGTGCAATAAATCATGAAACATAAACTCAGCAATAAAGATGAATCCTGCAACCATGCAAATTTGCTGATTAAAGTGCACGTAGTTGCCTCTAGTAACTCGAGAAATGCCATTATGATGATGGTTATGTGATTCTCATTTGATTATCGGGAACCAGATTTTCCATTGGTTGGAACCTTAATCCTAATGTTTGGCTTTCATTGCAAAGCTGATCATCTTTATTGACTTGCATACATTGTCAGTCTTGAATAAAAGTTGTTAATGACTGAAAGTTATAGTCCATTAGCCCTGGAGAATCAAAATCATTTCATTTTTTTTAACTTCAAATCAACTTTATGCTGCTGACTATGAGCTAGTGAGCATACAGATCAATTACAATTATTCTGCAGTTGATTTTACGTGATTGAAGCTCTGTAGCAACACGATGGAATTCAAAATCATCTCCGGATATACCACTAATGTGTTTGGTAATTGATTTAATACTCTTGGCTTTGAGAGCTAATTGATATGCTAAACATGACATCTGTATAAAATGTTTTCATTATACAGCACATGCTAGCAAAGTACTACATTGAGATCCTTGGCCTTGCTAAAGAGAGTACTGATGCCAAGAAACTACTCAACTACAGAGCTCCAACAGCAAAACAGGTAAAGCAAATGTCCCCTACCACTTGGATGCTACAAGATTTTTTTTTTCACCAGTTGATCTGTCAGGCAACAAAGTTGTAAAATTACTTGCCTGAAGAAAAGTTTCTCTTGCCCCAAATTGATGGTCGATGCTAACTTGCTTACGGAGGAAAACTAGTATAAAAGTATTACTTGCCCTCTTGAGCAAGTGACAATTTTGTCTGCTTGCTTGACTGCAAAAATTTGTTGCCCTTGGTATGCAGGCAAGTGGGTGTGTACCGTCTTGCCTCCCCCTCCCCATCACTTCAAGCATCCATATGTTTATAAAAGACACCTCATTCCCCATTGATAAATGCTTCTTTAATGACCAGATTTTTGCAACCACCTGCTTTTCAAATGTTCAAACTATAGCTAGACTCCAGGTTTTCCTTCACTGGTCATGATTCAGTTTATGTGAATGTAAAGCAAATTGTATACTTAACAATGAGGAGAGATTTAACCCTAATCCCATTGGGATATTTCAGTCATCTCAGTTCATGGGGGGGGGGGGCTTATTTGGCCCCCCCTCTGATCTTCGCCGTCGACCGCACGATCGCGCCGAAATTTGGCGTGCTCATAGCCCGTGATGTTAACTCTTAGATTGCGTAGTCAAATTTGTCAAAAATCTACTCATTATGATAATTAGGCTTTAATTATGCATAATTATGCATGAATTCTAACAAACAGCAATAAATCACTTGCTGAAGCTCCAAATGTGCTGATTTTTGGTCTAGATNGTGAATTTGACCGTCAAGAAAGAAAATATTGAATTAGTGTCGGGGGACATGACACTGAAATATTTGCACATTTTAGGTTATAGCTTTTCCAAAACTCGTTCATTTTTCGCACAATCTTTCGTGCAACATATTTATGATATTATATTTCATTTTATATAGATATGAAGACAAAATTTGGCGATAAAAATATTCGCTTTTACCAAAACTTTACTTGGGCTCCAAGGGGATATACAAATTGGGAACTCCAGACCGTATGCCCAGCGCGGATTGAATCAATTTTATGGCACCAATTGCGCAGGGTACACACTTGGATAACGCTAAATTCATTTTGCTATTGAAAACAGCGGGGGGTATATGAAATTTACACAAATAGCGATTCATTTATTTGTATGTTTTTTTGTTACCGGGTTGCCTTTATACTTTCAATGAGGAGAAGGGGAAAAGGGTTTGAAAAATTCCTGACAAGCAAGCAAAAGAAAAAAGAGTTATTACTTACATTCCGTCCCATTTTCATTGCTGCAGTCCCCCAACGAAAATACGCATGAAATATATTCGCCCGCCTCCTTTATGCGACGGGCATTTTTAAAAAAAAAAGTAAATGCTGCTATTTTTTTTTTTATTATTCCTAATCATTTCCCCCAAAACTATCCTCATTTTGGAAAAGGCATCGTTGTTCCACATCATTCTGGTTGCAAATTGCTGAAATATAGAAATGTATACTACTGCAACTGAAGCTACGCTTTTCAGGATATTCGCCTACTTTAATTATTGTAGTACTCTGTTAGGAAATAAAATTGTTCAATTCAATTCAATTCAATTACATACGTGGGAAGGAGAATAATGAACTTAAAAAAAAAAATCACGTAATCACGGAATATGGTGGAATAGATACGAATACAATTCTTGTGTCTGCAAGAATACTGAAAAAAAATTTGTGTGCCCCCTCCCCGGCCGCCCCATTCCAATATCGTTTTGTTTTATTTCCTTATAATTATGCTTTCTTTATAATGTTATGATATGGATGCGTCTTCTATGTCCACGCATGTCTTGGAAGTGCAACGCTGAGGTCAAAGATTTGGCAAGTGTGATTTGGGTGATACAGTTCTAGAAAAAANTTTCAACAATGCATCAAAGAAAAGAGACTTGGTGAAGCAAAGTTTCATGACACTACTCCGGAATACCAGTGCTATAGAACAGAAATGGCTGATTCGTATGATAATGAAGGTATTAATAGCTTATCGTTTTTGTGAATTGCCAATTAGCTCCATATGCTACAAAATCAGAATGTACTGATTTTTTCTTTTAATAATAATGAATTTGATTTGTCAAAGTTCATTGTTTTCTTTCATTTATTTATTTGTGTTTACACCACACCCTTTTACCTGTGGGTGGCTTGAACATTTATGAAGACTGCTGTCTTGAAGTATTGTATGATTTCACTTAAAATGATTTAACAGTTGTGCTCTTGGATGCTGATTAACTTTGTTTTGTTGTTTTTGTCATCTGTTTGTTTCTCTTGTATAATGGGAATTAAATATTGTTACGTTGAAAAGAATACGCATATTATATCCCAATATTTAGTCTAGTTTCTCATCAATTGATTCTGTGTGACATCCCTTCCCATCAGACCACAGACTTGTTTTCTGGCTTTTAAATCCGATCTATATTCTTCATACTGATATTTCTTTTTTCTTATTTGTACAAAGTGCATTGGGACATACCATGGCTATGAGTTATGCGCTATATCAGAACCGAATATTATTATTAGACGATTAACCCGTTCCATGAAGAGACCTGATGGTTCCTATAGAAAGCCTATAGGATGATAACATCACAATTCAATAGTCAATGGGTTAACATTTTTGATGTGATTATTGTGTACAGGAGATGAAGGTTGGTCTGAGCCAGCAGTCAATCCTTGGCACCTTCCATCCTGATGCAGAAGACTTCTTCAATGTGACCAATAGCTTGGCAAAGGTAAGGCTCAACATTCCAGGAAATTCTCCCTAACTATGAGCAGAAAGCACAAAGGCCTGGGACAAAGTAAACAACCTCCATTCAAGCATTAACAGTAGCTGCATGTGCATGGAAACAAAAGAAATCCATCCATCTTGTTAATATTATTATATTCTGTGGAAAATGTTGAGCAAAAGTGACACCTTATGTTATGTTCTAAATAGAGATGCCCATTGGTTTGGTACCTCTTGCCTCATCCAAACAAGAAGGAAGCAATTTTAGGTTGTTATATCTGCATTAGTAAGTTCCAGTGAAGTTGTCCAAAAAGCTCAAGGTTTTCATTCACATTATGACTTGTTGATACCTGATCTTTGGATATTTTCTGTGATTTTCTCTGTAGGTTTGCAGTGATCTGTCCAACCCAAGTATCAGATTGAATGAGATTGCTATCAGTGTGTTCAGTCCATTCAGCCCCATGCTTGGTGAAAGAGCCAAAATAAACATGGTAGGTGAAGTATCATGTGATTGGACAACATCGTAACATAGAATTTGAAACTACAAGGTCCGTAAATAACTATTCTATCCATATATTTACTATTTTCAAGAATTAGTTGATATCTTTAAATGACACTAATATTGGCGGCACCGAACCGTGTACATGAAATGATCAGTGTATGTATTGAATATGTTTTCAGTTATACCAGATGTTTCACTTTCATTACTCTGAGCTGTGACTCCATTTTTTAAAATCTTGTAAACGTAACCTTTTCTTTTCGTAAATAGTTGTCTGGTGTTACAGAAAACTTTTTATTTGTAATAAACCTAATTTGTCCACCATCGGAAGGAGCATTAGATGTCTTAACCTGTACACAATATCATATCGTGATATTGATTTTTATATCATTATATTGTAGTATATGATTTATAAATATTCAACATCATTTGCATTTTTGAGACATTATTAAAGTGATGAAAACCCTCTGGTAATGCAATATTGAAAGCAGTTCCTGCATCATTTGCCTGTTGATTTTGTAGGTCGAGCGAATGATGGAGCACAAGCGTTTCCTGATTGAAACCAAACTAGATGGGGAGAGGATGCAGCTTCATAAAGAAGGAGACAAGTATATGTACTTCTCTAGAAGGTTAGTAATCAAACTCATGGCGAAGGTCCAGGGGGAAGAGGCGGGGGGGGGGGCATCAGATGTAGCAATATGATTTATTATCACATTGGAAGGATGCAGCTCCTCAAACAGGAAGATAACTATATATACTTCTCTAAAAGGTTATGATCAAGAAAATAAAAAAGGAAACAACAGATGTAAATGTTTTGTATTGTAATTCATAGTGATTATTAATCTGCTATGAGTATGCTATGTTGATCGATTTAGTAAGTATACAATTACACTTTATATCTTTTAATTCATTCCCTAATGGGAATTTCAGATTCTATGACAGGAATACAAAGTGTGTTTTTATAAATTACTACAGGTAGTTCATTCAAGTCAAAGAACCTTACATTGTTTGTTATTTTCCACCTTTGTGCTCCATTGAATTTTATCACTCCAAATTTTTAATGCCTGCTTATGTACTTGGCCAGTGAAATCATTTAAATCTGCATCTTGTAGCAAAATATAAAACAAGGAATACTTAGAAGCATTGACAACATTGTTCACTGGAAAATGAAAGAGTTTGATCATTTAACAATATTTGTAAGGGGGAATGCATCATTTTTCAAGTCTGGTGAAGTTCTCTAAGAGATATCATTTCCATATGCCAGCAGTCAATACCACATATCCAATGTATTGTTGTTTGCAGTTATTTTGCAGGTAAATTGTATTTTAATGCCTTTTAGGTCACATGATTATTCTGCATCATTCGGAAAGAGCCCAATGGAAGGTAGCTTGACTCCGTACATAGCAAACTGCTTCAAGAGGTGAGTAAAAATTCACATTTTTCAGTAGTTATTTGTATTTTTGTTCATTAAAAAAAAATTTAGCGAGGAATATAGTGGTGGACCATTTTTTAAGTTCCCCTAAATAAATAATTTTTTTATATGGAGCAATTAGTTGAGTGCCCTAAAATGTTTATTATCATTTGTCAAAGATGTTAATTCATATATTCATATATGAATATGTAGATTTTACTTTGTCATTAATTATAGATATACTAGTATTCTTTACCTTTCAGCAGCTTTACAACAAAAAGCCTTTCTCATAGATTTGTTTTTCTTTTTATTCACAGCGATATTCATTCCTGTATTTTGGACGGTGAGATGTGTGCATATAATGCCGATACCAAGGCTTTCATGTAAGTATGCAAATTAATTTTAAGGATCAGTGGTGTCCATGCATCATTGTGTGGAGCTCTTATCAACAAAAAGGGATTGGGGAGGGGCTGATTTATAATGGTGTTGGTATGTTGCAGATGACTCTATAGTGGACTGATGTTATTGAGTTCTCGATCATTAAGCATGATCAATGTTTTTAAAAGGTCATTCAATCAACCCTATGGTTGATGGAAATTTCTTTTGTACTAATACATGGACTATAAACGGCTTGGGGTATTGTTAAGCTGTCAGTATAAAGTAAAAAATGAAAATATTTCAGGACTGTGAATGCTCACTGAATAACTTTGGGTGGTGTTAGTATCATTTTCAATGGGGGCCTTTATTTTAACATTGTCAATGGCATTTGGATATGGGGATGTTTACGTATATAAAGATGTATGTTTTAAGGGAAGACAAACTTATTATTTACAATCAGCCGGATGCGTCTCGCCGAATCTGATCAGCGCCGCTGATCGCTTGAAATCAGCCGTCTGGA
>BQKZ01000193.1:156777-180480 GCA_036244855.1 Temnopleurus reevesii | reverse complement strand
CCGGGTTCTCGTAAGAACTTTGAACAACTTTATTATGGATGGATGTCCAGTAAACAATAGTACCTGTAGCTAGGTATTGTGTGTGATTCAATATGATCCAAATGTTTCTTTTCACATCACTACGGAAAGATGCAATATCTGAAAATTCACAAGGGTCTTTTTGTAAAAAAAAAAACCAACTGACTACTGACAAGTGCTTACATGGATCAAGATCCCCTTGCTAGAACAAGTATTGTAATATGACTTAAAGTTTGTTTGTGTCACATTCTTGTTGAGATACAAGTTCTTTGTACTCAAACATACTGTAAATTGACAAGATGTGAATCTCAGATGAACTTCAGCACTCTTAAAGAATACTGAACAAATACTGATAATTTATCACCTGAGCTTAAATGTTTGATCAGCAAATAAACTCTGCCAGGTAATTATCTGTCATGTCTCCATTAAAGGATTGATGAGCTTTGTTGATAGAACAGTGATAAAAATCTTTTATTTGTCTATTGTAAGTTCAACATCATTATGACGGAATTATTACAGAAACAATGTCTGCTGTTTATTACTCATACAATGTAGAAATTAAAGATCAGGGAAATTTCTTAAAAGTCATGGAAAAATCATGGAATTCCATTTACACCTTGGGTATGGCAGCCTTTGGGTTTGTTTTGTCTCCCAACTCTCGTATTCTGTGGCTGTTAGGGGAGGTGGAGGCCATCATAGATGTATGATTTTGCGAAACTGTGGGAGAAAGGAAGTCATGAAAATTCATGGAAATCTGTTCATAAATTTCTGTGGGAACCAGTGCCAAAATACACAAAGGGCATAGGGCAATTAGCCCCCCCCCCTAAATCTTTGAAATTATAGCCCCTTTGAGCTTCAAAATAGCCCTATATGTATACGGGGCAATTTTTCAGGAGGACAATTTTAAAAGAGCTCTTGTAAATAAATTATTTTTTAACCTTTGTAGGAACCCTTATTCCTTCAAGATGTGTTCCATCTCTGTCTGTTGTTCTCTGTCATATTTCTTCTTCTGTGTTACTCTCCCTTTCCTTATCATTTGTTACCATTTTCCACCTTGCTATCAATTAACTTAAATGCCAATGCCCTCATCCCCGAGGCCAAAGAAAAACAATATTTTGGATGCCATTAGTTGATTAACCTAAGTGGATGGCCCAACCTAAACCTTTTTTGTCACTCAAATTGAATAAATGACAGCAAAATTATGAATAAACATGTGAAAAATGTTCTGAAAAGTAATTTTCAGATGATTCTTGGGTTTTCATTGACTCCTTTCCTGGTCTTATTTTCTGATTTAAATTGTTTTGTGAAAAATAACTAAAATACTAATTAAACTTTTTTCCGACCAACTGATACATTTTTTTGAATGGCATTGGAGGGCAACCAAACAATTGTTTTTGAGGCGTGCCATACTTTTCTTCCTTTCTCTATCTTTTGTTCCATTCTCCACCTTGCTATCTACACTGTATTAAACGCCAATGCCCTCCTCCCTTTCGAGATTGAAGTTTGTCAAAATATGAGCCCTTGTTTACCCACCCTCTCGCAAACACTCTCACAACACCATCTCCATCATCATCTGCAACTGTTCACACATTCCAAACTCGTTGCCCTCGCTCCACCGCCGCCGCCATCCACCCGCTCGCATGCCTGAGTATTGTTTTTTCTAATTATCTTATTTCGAGGCGTCGTCGCCCGCGATGCCGGTATGGTCAACATCTCCCCAAGTCGCTGACCTAACTGGCGGCTTAGTGGCAAAATCAACAAGCCGGGAGTCTCTTTCAGTGTTTGGGTCCTGTACTTTTATGACTTTCCCATATTTTCCTTTCATTGCCAAGGAGTAGCAGTTGCAGGAATTGAGAAGTGATAATAGCAATGCTTGCACTTTTGTTTGTGATGAGTTTTGATGCATTCTGTACAAATCTTCAAACTTCTTCCCCACAGAGCAAAATAATTCAATTGAATTGAACTTTCACAGACCTCACGAGCATTATGAAGTGGAATGGAAGAATATGATTTTTTTAATCATTTCAAGCCCATATCTTATTCAAAATTGCATGTACAACACAGTCCTGTGGGAATTGTTTTTCCTTTCCTCTAAACGGAATCATCCCTCTTTTTCAGTGTATTGGACGTCCATGGTATTGATTAAGGCTTTCAATGTTTTGAAGAAGAATATCATTTCAAAATCAGTATTTACAGATTGATCAAGGGATAGTAGTTTGGGGGTCCAAATGGTTTTATTATTTCTTTGTTGTTTGTATTTCTTATTATTCAAAAACAGATGCCAATTTGTGTCAATAAGATTAAAAGAAATATGTAATAATTAATATCTGCTACATGTATGTTTCATTCTAAAATCAATGATACATTGATCACACGAATTGCACTTTTATACTATTGTTTTAAATAAATGATAATAATGATAATTATGTTATTATATAGCGCCAATTAAACAATAAGTTTATCAGTCGTCCCTAAGCGCGCTACAATGTAGCATAATTACCCTAGCTGTAGCAGTTCAGCTGTGAGTAGCACGCTGCATTTCAAGGAAAATATTCCTGCCAGGTACCCATTCACCTCACCTGGGTTGAGTGCAGCACAATATAGATGAATATCCACTTTTTCTTTTTCTCAATTATGTAATGGAGATTTTGTTATTGTTGACAAGGAAACTGTCCAGCACGTAATATTTTATGAAGGGTTCCGTTGAATTTACATTATTAATCAATAGAAATGTCACCAATGGTAATGGGGTCTTCTTGTTGTAAATTTTTGAAGCAAAAGTTTTGTAAGCTTTTTGGTTTAAAGTTTGTGTCTGTTAGAATTTATTTTATCTCATCTCCTTTCTTTTGTTTTTTCTCTCTCCTCTTCTCTCCCTCTACCTCTTTCTTTTTAGATCCACGCATGTTGGAACTAGCAGTGAATTTGTTCTGGCTGTCAAAGCTGAAATCAGTCATTTAACAAACATGAAATAACATTGTTGTAACATTGTGTCTCCTTCCTTCCCTCACCTTCCCCCCCCCCCCCCCCCCCCCCCCCCCCCCCCCCTCCCCTTGCCCTCCCAAACCGCTCTCTCCCTCTGTTTCTCTTTGTTTCTCTAATTTTATCTCTATTTCTCTCTCTTTTTCACTTTAGATCCATGCATCTTTGGAGCTATTTGGTCTGACGGTCATCGCTCTTGGTCTTGGTCTAAAATTGAGATGGATGGGATTTATGTCATGTATCAAGTATAGATAATATTTTTTATATGTATCTCATTCTGTTTTTTATCATTTTCTCTTTCACTTTAGATCCATGCATCTTTGGAGCTATTTGGTCTGACGGTTATTGCTCTGGGTCTTGGTCTGAAATTGAGATGGATGGGATTTAAATCATTTTTCAAGCATAAAAGAACTTTAGCCAAGGTAGGAAGCTCTGTGAAATTCCAAAATTTCTAATGATGGGAAAGGTAGAATTTAATGCTTGTTCCAAATATTGAATAAGACACTTGTTAACTCTAATACTTAGATTGATTATGACATTTTTATTACATTCTGTTATACAATTTGTAGATAGAAATAATAGTGTGTCAATGAAGTAACAAAATTGAGATCACAAGTAAACTTTTCTCTTTTTATATTCATTAATTGATGTAGTTTAGTCCGAAGATTTTTTTTTTATTTTGTATCACTTTATATTAATGTATGTGAAAGTTCAGTAATTGTATCACAATTTTTGTGATCTATGGCCGTTTCTCACACTCATATTTAAATAGTGTAAAACATGCATCAGATCTCAGGCCTTTTGGACCCCTTTTTTTTATATCTCTGGCCTACGGGAAACAGTGGGAATATCACACATTTGGGTGTCTTACCCTTGGAATCCCTGGTTTAAGCTAGTTATTGATATTATGTTTAATCTCTTTTCTTTTGATATCATGCAGGCCATATTTCTATTGGTGATGTATAGTGAAGCATTGGTTGTGATAGTCAGACAGCAGTCTCACTTTCGGGTGACCAGAGCTCTCCGACCAATCTTTCTTATTGACTGCCATTACTGCGGGGGAGTAAGAAGGTAAATAAACTTTGTTTTATTTCATTTTACCCATGACTTTCATAAAGACAACAAACAATGCAAAGTTAATTTTACCAGTGTTNATATTTCTATTGGTGATGTATAGTGAAGCATTGGTTGTGATAGTCAGACAGCAGTCTCACTTTCGGGTGACCAGAGCTCTCCGACCAATCTTTCTTATTGACTGCCATTACTGCGGGGGAGTAAGAAGGTAAATAAACTTTGTTTTATTTCATTTTACCCATGACTTTCATAAAGACAACAAATAATGCAAAGTTAATTTTACCAGTGTTGTGTTACATAAAGCTAGTCATCATGGTTCTGCACTGACTGGCGACCCTTTCCTGGACTCAATGATAACCTTTATGTTAGCACATTAGAAAGATTCCCAGAAAAGTCATTGAGGTATTGTATATGGCATATTTTGTAGATTTAAACTCAAGAAAAGGAAGTACACAATTAATGGTATTGTTATTCTGATCTACATGTGTAGATCAACATCTATGATGAAAAGCCTGCAGTTTGTGAGTAAAAGAATGCAGGCTGCTCCAGCAAATATAACAATTTGATGATTTTCTTGTCCTTGTTCTACTTTGAAAAGGAAGACATGTAGAATATTCCAGGTAATGCTATTCATGATTTGCAATCTAACCCACAGAGTGCTGCGTCAAATCGTTCAGTCGATGCCCCCGATCATTGAGATGTTGTTCCTGCTGGCCTACTTCATGTTGATATTTTCAATATTAGGTAAGTTTCTTAAATTTTTAATAAGGTTTTTGACAAAGAAGATTCAATATGTTAACATTACATTAATTGTAACATACTAAAAAGCAAATTTAAAATTGTAGTGTTGCCAATTAAGGCACGGAATAGTGATTGAATTTGTTGTAGAATAATTCCTGTCCTGAATGTGCGAACAATGCACTAAACAGTTCAATATTACTGTCTTTCATGCCAATTGTAACAAAATATTGCCAAAAAGGATTGGGAAACGGTTCGTCGTGTGGAATACAAAATGACCCTTAAGAAGACCCTAAAAGTATGTTGATATCTACTGAAGATAATGAAAAAAAAATGCATAATATCAGCTTTATTCCCAAGATTTTTTTGTGGGCATTTTGACAATATTCTCAGGAACTGCACAATCCAAATATTTATTTTTATTGTCTATGTGTGTGTGTATTTGTAAGTGTGTGTTATCAACCCGATATGAACTCTTGGCCCAGTGTGCCATATTAAATGGTTATCCACTGTAGTTGCAATAATTGGGGCCATATAAATTAACAAAATTACAATAGCCACATACAGAATAGTAGTTGGTAAATATATTGAATATACAAGTGAAACATTTGATGTATTAGCTTTAAAATTAATTATTTAAGAATATGTTTATATCTACTGAAGATAGATTGAAAAGTGCTTGCAAAGCAGACTCCATTTTGAAGAGTACAGACTCTGACTCATTCAAAGGGTTTGTTGGTAGAAAGTTGCGATTAATTGCAAATCACAGTTGATCGGCAAGTGTTAATCAAAATCATTGACTCGTGCGAGTCTTGTTAGAAGTCCCGACTATGGGAATGCACATACAATTTTTAATCCGCATAAAAAATTTAATCAGCTACTGATTTATACTTGATTTGAACTTGAATTAGATTTTCTTCACTGACAATTTATTCTTTTAAATGTATGCCCTTTAATAGGCCAGTTTCATAGTTACACATAGTTACGTGTTATTCCTTTAATGGGATAGTCGAAATTGAACTACAATACTTGGTACCAAGTTTGCATGCAATACTTGTTCCTATGTTGGGTAAACCTCGGGCAAGGTTTCGGGTTGTCAACAATGACCTTTGTGTCTGAAGAATACACAAAATTTGCATCTATTGGAGTCCATCATTTTTAGAAATCGGAAGAGCTCAGTCAATTGCTCTCCTGAAAAATCTGAGGAGCAAGGCAAATTGCTCTACTCTGTAAATTGAGGAGCTCAATTTGATTACTAAAGCCCCGGTCACATAGAGGCCCAGAAGCAACACGATTAAACACAACTCTTTGTTATCTCACGGTTAAATACCTGCGAACAAAGAGTCATGTTGAATCATGTTGCTTCCGGGGCCCTATGTGACGGGGGCTTAAACCCTCTTATTGGAACTGAATTATTTATCGAGATTGAAGTTATTGAATTCTTATAGAAGTGTTTATTGTTTTTCCTAGGATTCTACATGTTTGTCAATGTGGAGGACGATATCTACTTTCAATCTCTGCAGGATAGCTTTATCAATTTATTTGTTCTTATGACAACTGCAAAGTGAGTATGTCTTGTCATAATATATTTGACCTGGGACCCATGATATAGATGTTTTCAATTGATCACTAATTGAAATAGAAAATCAACATCTTTGTTGCATGCGCATTTAGACTAACCAGAAGGCAATCAGAATTTGTCTTTTAAGATTGTAGTTAATAGCAAATCTTTATGTTTGCCCAGGGGTGGTATTCTGAAATCGTTCTTATCTTTCTTCCTAACTTTCTTCTTATCTCTGTGAGTTCGGAACGTGCTAAAATCCTTCCGAAGATGTATCTGAAAATATTCTTAACGCAATCTTTTCTCATGAAGTATCACCTTCTTATCTTCCATCACACCCATTTTTATCCCTTGACCAATCGTTTAAACAGTCATATAGGAAATCAACCCATAGCAATGTCTCTCACATCACAGACAAGGGTCACAGCCAAAGGTCAAGATAAGAACGATTTCAGAATACGGATCCAGATCCCGCAGAACTTTATACTTGGGGGCTATAATACAATTAAAGAGTCTTTGGTGGTAGATGTTCTTGCTTTGAAGTGACTTAGTGCATGATTTCATGTGAAAATTGATCTCTTATAAAAGAGTGTAAATTTGATAAGAAATATTTTTGTACAAACCAAAACTGTACTTTGACTTCAGCAGAGATTTTTTTTTCACAACGTTTGTATTTCTTCAGTTTCCCAGATGTCATGATGCCTGCTTATAATCACAATCCATGGTCTGCAATATTCTTCATCGTCTTTCTAATTCTTGAGCTATACTTCCTTATCAATCTGGTAAGTTTGTAAATCTCTTTAGATTTTTAGATTTAGAAATATTGATTCTTTTATTTCAAGCATAAGCAAAATATAAGTATAAGTCTTATTAAACATAAATATGAGTTGAAAACTGAAATAACATGACTTTACAGCATAAATATAGAATAGAATAGAACATTTAATTCCTTTTTCGAAAGACATACATGTAATAAGCATAAGAAAATACAAGATAACATAGTAAAAAAAATAAATAATTAAAGGATGTGAATACCCTAAAAGCATTGCTTGAGTAGGGGTATCCCAGGAAGGTGAGGTGGGATTAAATTTTCATGTTCTACCTCGATGGTCACTTTTTTTTTCATTAGCCCTTTCAGGACGATTGAACACATTTTTTTTTTTTTTTTGCTTTATTAACTTTAGATTCAGGGCTCTATAAAGTATACCTGATACATGACACATGAGGAGAAAGAGAGAAAAAAATCTACACAAATCCTGACCATTGCTACCTTTTGAATGTTTGTCATTTGACCCAGGGGATTGCTTTAATTAAATACAATTCACTGAAATTCTTAAACTCACAACATATCAAACAACTAAAAAATCACTATTTATCAGACATATTGGCAGCTTTTAGCTTTTCAAGACAGTGTAGTGTCAAAAGAGAAATAGATATTCTTTTGTTGCCAATTTGAGGAAGTATTAGTGATTAAATATGTAGTAAAATTATTCCCATCATGAATGGACTAACCAGACTTCCCAATCGTTGGGAATTTTTAGGACAGAATATGAATTTTTGACTATTTTGGGAGAGTTTCAAGGCCATTTCTAAAGAGCTTTCCTATTTTTCTTGATAATTGTACTACACAGTCCTATGAGAAACATGGTTTCTTTCCTATTTTATTAGCAAATCATTCTTCTATTTCCATATGTGTTCGGAGGTGTGGATTATCTCTTCCCCCTTTTTTTTTTTGCTCTAATTGCATGTCTTTGTTAGATGAAAATTAAGAAAATCTAGAGACAGACAACCTTATTTTCTGTCCAATTTGTTGGAAATGAGAAAAAAAAATTCAACATAAAAAGAATTGCACTTCATGAGGACTTAAAACAAAAGAAAATAGAGAAGAGGAGACATGAAATGACCTTCGTCAATTATTCTTCTTGTGCAAGGTTGACTGTACGTCATTAAAAATTTTTCTCACGAAAGATGTCTTTAAGATTAGACTCAGATGCATCTGACGAAAAAATGTCGGTTTAGTCAGTTTTGGTTGTCTGTCGGAGGAATGCGCGGGAAATGTACACAAATCAGATGGGTCTGCCCCCCGGAATTATCGCAGGTTTTGCCCCCTGGTTATTCTTGGGCAATCTGCCTTGTAACAGTGACTGATGACAAATTGGTTATATCCTACGGGATATATACTTCGTATCCTATTGTACTTTGTGGTTAGGTTGACTAGTAGTCTCCTTTTCAGGCCAATTGATACTTGAACCTGCAAATAAGATGACTGAATGTAATGGTTATTGGATGTTTGTGTGACAGTTATATTTGCTAAGCAAGGTATATATAAGACAATGCAGTGTTGATTCTCTTTTGTCGCATCCATGATAACAATACTTTTGAAATAGATAGTACTAATACACAAAATTTGAGAGTGCACGCTTCCACTCACTTTTTTAAGTGCTCAAGGCTAGTTTAGTATTATTATTACCCTTGTTGCCTCCTCCATCTAGGTGCAATAACATTTAGAGGAATGAATATTCTGCCAGGTACCTATTCACATCACCTGGGTTGAGTGCAGCACATTGTAGATAAATTTCTTGCGGAAGCAAATTAACACCAATTGGTGTAAGGAATGGAATGTACTGAATCACATAAATTTATTTCAATCCTCGGCAACCATTTCATTTCATTGCAATCAAAAGTTTTTGGATTAGACTATATTTTTTGTCTGTAGGAGGGTGGAGGAGGGGTGGGCAGAGGGGCTGGGTTTTATACCCAAGAGATTCAGGGAAAGGGTCTGTCCGAAGCAATTAAAGATGATTGTTTTATTGGCATTATTGTAACAGGAAATGTATTGCAGAGGCACAATATTTCGAGCATGTGTTTACCGAAAAACGGGTTTCCCCTCGTGTCCGGAGAGACTACCATCAAACGTGTCATTCACTTCAATTTATGACATATGATATCATGACTTAAGCATGTAATCATGTTGCGCTCCATTTTCAGGAAGGGATTTTCAACAAATTTATGTCCTCATGTATGTAATCATGGGTCTAGGTCCATAATGTAATGAGAGTTGAAAATTCATGAAAATAAATTGACAGACAGACAGTTTGATAGAGAGATGTGCAGAGGAGAAGTTGAATTTGGAGTGAAATGTCTGGTGAAAAATGACCAAAGTTCATTACCCTCCAGGACGAAGTGAAATTTCTCAAATCCATGCATCTTTGCCTCATGAATTTACCATGGAAAATAATTGTATCATTATCAGTGTGTAAATGTGTGTTTGCTTGTGTTTTCAATTTAGTCATGGAAGAGCTGCGGCAAAGTCATGGAATTCTGTTTTCATATCTACCTGTTGGAACCCTGGTCAACATTTCAATGAAACAAATTGCCTGCACTTCCATACCATATTTTAACTCAAGATGATGGTTTGAATGAACAGTAAATGTCCAATGTCCCCAGTCCGATATTGCTTTAAGATTATAGATAAAGTTTCATATTTGGACCACTGGGTTATCAGAGAAGGTGATGATTTCAATGAACGATACAACAGGTGAAATGGGTTGGTATGGGCGGGTAAGGATTTAGATCATGAATAACAAAGAAAATGTGGATACAAAGTAAGGTGGTCTGGAGTACAGATGAGGGAGGAAGTATAGCTCCCTGTGGGACGCCATACTGAGTCAGAGTAAGTATGAGAGGAGGATGAGGGGAAGAGGGGGGATACAGAGAGGGGGCAGAGAATAAGTGAGAGAGATGGATTGAGGGAGGGATATGCAGTATATGTCAATGCATTATACAATAGGTGGGGTGAAGATTTTGACCATGAATATCCACACCAATGAAAGTTTGAAGTGATGCGGTCTGGAACAACATGGATGATAGAGGAAGTATCACTCCCTATGGAACATCAAACTGAGACAGAGTTAGAGGAGGGTTGTGGGGAAGAGGGGATGTGTTTGAGAGAGACAGAGAGAAAGGGGGAGATAACGATGGGTGAGAGCGAGGTGTGCAGTACATTCAATGTACTATATGCAACAGCTGAAATGGGTTGGTATGAGCGGTGTGGGAGGATTTTGATGATGAATAACAGAACCAACGAAAGCATGAAGTGACTTGGTCTGGAACACAGGTGATGGAGGAAGTATTGCTCCCTGTGGGACACCAATTTGAGTCAGATTGAGGAGGGGTGGGGAAGGGGGTGAGAGAGAGAAAGAGAGAGAGAGAGAGAGAGAGAGAGATGCATTGAGGGAAGGATGTACAGAAAAATTGTCATGAATTTGCAACAGGTGAAATAGTTTGGTATGGGCGGGACGAGGATTTGGGGTATGAATAACAGTGTGAACAATGTGAATGCAAAGTAAGGTGGTCTTGGGTACATGTGAGGGAGAAAGTGTAACTCCCTGTGGGACACCAGACTGAGTCAGAATGACAAGGGGGGAGGGAGAGGAGAGATAAAGATGGATTTAGGGAGAGGTGGGATGGGTGTACATTATATATCAATGTACCATGCAACAGTTGAAATGGATTGTTGTGGGCGGTGAGGATTTGGATCATGAATAACAGTAACAATGTGGATCATGCAAAGTATGGTGTTCTGGGGTACAAGTGAGGGAGGAAGTATTGCTCCCTGTGGGACACCAGACTGAGTCAGAATGACAAGGGGGGAGGGAGAGGAGAAATAGATTAAGATTGATTTAGGGAGAGGTGTACAGTATATTTCATTGAACTATGCAACAGTTGAAATGGGTTTGTATGGGCAGGGTAAGGATTTGGATGATGAATAACAGAACCAATGTGAATGCAGAGTATTAGGTGATCTGGTGTACAGGTGATGGAGGAAGTATAGCTCCCTGTGGAACACCAAAATGAGTCAAAGTTCGAGGAGGAATGAGGGGATGAGAGGGGTGGGAGAGACAGTGGGAGAGAGAGATGGATTAAGGGAGGGGTGTGCAGAATGAATCTTAAAATATATGGGATGGTAGGGGCGGGATGAGGATTTGGATGAAAAACAACAGTAAAAATGAGAGTAGGAAGTGAAGCGATCTGGATCACAGGTGATGGAGGAAGTATCGCTCCCTGTGAGACACCAATCTGAGTCAGGATGAGAGGAGAGTGGGGGAAGGGTGTGAGAGGAGGGACTGAGGGAGGGAGAGAAGGAAGGAGGGGAGGATGAGCTGCTAGAGGTATTAACAGGAGGATGGATAAATAGGAGGGAGGGCGAGATGGAATTTTCTTTCCAAAGAGAGGTTCCTATGAGATCATTGATTTTAAGAAGTAGAAAATAAGAGTGTGAAGGAGAGAGGGAGGGGGAAGAGGGATATATGTAAATGTAGGGAGGGAGTGGGAAATGGTTAAGGGCAAAGGATAAGGAGGAGGGAAAGGTTGTGTGAGGGAGAGAGATGAGAAGAATGAGTTAGGGATCAAAAGAAGGGGGATGGATAGAGGGAGGGAGCGGGGAAGAGCATAGGAGAGTAAACAAAAATCAAGACAGAAGGAGATGGAGCAAGATATTATTTAGATAGTTGAAAATGCAAACATTGAGAGAGAAAAAAAAGAGAAAAGGATGTAGGAAAGAGGAATTACGGGTATCAAAGAGTATATGAATTGAGCAAAACACGGCAGAGAGAGAGTTCAATTTAGGGAGATAAAAGGAAAGAGAGAGTGAACAGAGGGAGGAGATAGGAGGGGAGAGTGAGGTACTGTAAATGAGTCATTAGTTAGTCCAGTGCATCTTCCTATTGTCCCATGCTTTATTTTGTTTGTTGGAAGTGTGAAGCGATAGATGACCTCCACTTGACCTCAGATCCTACAAGAACTCCTTCCTGTATGCGGTGTTGTATTTCTCCGAAGGGAGATTCTTGCGCATCGGTGCTGATAGCTGCAAGGGCACAAATTCAATGTCAAATTTTGATTTGTTCCTCTCGTCATTTTCGACGCATCCCAGTCAGTCGATCTACGTACATTCTTATTATTTAAACTTAGAATATTGTTTTGATAATGAGCAGATGAATGTTGGAATGTAAAGATGAAAAAGTATACATGTGCCTCATAAGTTTGCAAGAAAATTTTTAAATGAGAGAGGAGTCTTAGAGAATAAGTGTTTTAAAAATTGGTTGAATATTATTGTTATCATAATATAAAATATTTATGTACTTTCCATGTTGTCTAGAGTGACTGGGCTGCAGCCAAACAGCCTCCCCCGCCCTCAATTTTTTTTCTTCAGATAATGCTTTGAAATATATGGGCATGTCTAAAAATGGTAAATACACATACATGTACAGAGCCCCCTCCCTCCCACTTTTAAAAACATTCCCCAGTCCTCGGTGAGAACAATTCTATGAAAAGATCAATAAATCTTTAGCATCATGGGTTGTTCAGGGGAGTGGATTTTGTGTATATATACATTTAGCAAATTATGATTTTTATCCTCAGATACCCTTAAATATACAATTGAAACATCATTTTATCATGAACTTTTCGTTTTCTTTCTATTTCTTCTCCAGCTTCTGGCTGTAGTGTACGACACCTTCACCAACATCGAGAAGAAGAAATTTAAGAAGCTAACGCTACACATGCGCAAAGCCACCAGCAAAGCTTTCAGACTTTTGTGCAGTAGACGGGTAAGATGTCTATTATTATTAACATTTTCTTTTTCATTTTCTTGGAATATCCCAATGTTTATTTGTTGTTACATTTTTGTATAAATTCAACAATCAAAGGCATGTTACTGAAATTTGATGGTAACAGGAGCATTCAAATTTCCCCCAACAGTCTCCGCAGTCTGAGAGTAGTCTGCAGATATAGACCATTGGCTTTATTAAGTGTGTGTATATGCAATACATGATACAGAATCTGCAATCGTAGACTACATGACACAGTGTATTTCTTCTTCCTCCCGCCAAAGACAGGGGTCCAATAGTGATTGGAAGCATTTCCTTGTCATTTTGCTTATGATTGAGATTTTGCTAGGATCGAAAGCTCAAGCTCTTTTTTTACTTCAAAATTGAGTTTTTTAACTTAGATATTCTGAAGATGATGATTATAAATACTTCCATCCTGCTTCCACTCTATTCCTAATCAGGCTAATGTTGAATCATCATTTTAAAGACATTGATGACTTTCTCCCTGATGTCAATGACACCCAATACTTATCCTCTTAAATTCTGCACTGGGAAACCATGGTGATTAGGAAGGCATTCACTGTGAGCAGAAAGGGGCAAAGGAATTGGACAAAGTAAACAGCTTCATTCAAACCTTCACAATAGCTTCATGAATAATAATAGTAATAGATGCAGTTTATATAGCGCAGGTATCCACTCTGCTGAGTGCTCAAGGCGCTTTGCAATGTTGTTACCCTGGTTTTAGCCCGGCAGCCACCAGCGCACTTGGCTTTTCAAGGAATAAATATTCCTGCCAGGTACCCATTCACCTCACTTGGGTTGAGCGCAGCACAATGTGGATGAATTTCTTGCTGAAGGAAACTGACGCCATGGGTGGGATTTGAACCTATGACCCTCTGGTTGAAAGGCAAGAGTCATGACCACTACACCACGGCGCCTCCACATGAACACATAAGAAAGTAACTTTGCTGTTCATACACTGAACAGATGAGACACCTGTTTGACATATCTCCATAGAATAAGAGGGAAGGAAATTTCTTTTGTGTGCACCTAGCTACATGCATTGTGAATGTATGAACAGAATTTGTTTCATTTTGTCCCAATCCATTACCCCTTCTGCTCACAGTGGTTACACAACCAAAATCAATATTACGAAATTAAGTGATCAATACGGGGTAGAAAATCCGCCAAATCTCTCGGCGTATCATCCTTGATGGTGCACATGTCTTCCTATGTACATCGTCAAAAGTAATTGTATTAGACGAGGCCCTCTCTTGTTACCCCGATCTCATTTCCTAAGTTTAGCTCTTCCTCTCTGACGGTGCAGACGGAGGGAGATCTCGGCGGATTGATCGGTAAATTCCTCCCCGACGAATCGTTACGTGATGGGGGAAGAGTGCTGATTCTGCTAATTTGCGATTACGATACTCTAGTTTTTTTTCTTGTGTCATTGGCTTGAAATCCTGAATTTTGCAAGCTTCATTTGCAATATTCTCCCTTTTAGAAGCAATTCTACACTGATTATGATAGATGTTGTACGTGATCAATGTGTAATTAGCCCAAGCAATTGATTGGCATTAGAACAAGTTTGATGAATTTTTGCAACCGAAACAACCAACGTAAATTATTTGCAACAGGCGGGTTTACTAAACAGATCTATGCCAATTTTATTCATTCTTCATGTGCAAAGGTGTTGTTCTTGACAACCTGATAACTTGTCCAAGGCTTGCCAAATATAGCAACAAGTAATGTATAAAATAAACTAGATTCCAAGTTCAATTGTTACTAATCGGTTCAAAGAATACCAGATAACTAGGTTCGTTGGCTAAAAACGTGCGTAGGTTTGAATCTATTAGTAATCCGAACCTAAAGACCCAAACAAGGAATACCGCGTAAGTAATAATATACCATGCTAGCATCTTGTATGCGTGGAATTACAGTGTGTAGAGCAATACCCTCAAAATGGGATATGAGCCAACATGCTGTGATTTTTGTGTTAATCTCCATTCCTTCGTTGCCTTAATCGTATGATTCATGGGAATTAGGATGTGATAGCTTTGGAAAATCTGAACTTAGAAAGAAGATATGATGAATAAATATGAGACAGGGGGAGACAGATGCTATTACAGTAGGGGAAATAGTTATTTGTATCACAGTATTTGCATATTGTGATTTGATCATGTTTATTAGGGGGGGGGCAGATTTTATGTAGAAATAAGGCTTATAATGGAGTGAAAATCCCTAAAATGCCTAAACATAACTTTTCAGATTATACCTTACATGCTAATTAGAATTTTACAGAAAATAACTTTTCAGGATATACTTATCATGTCTCCCTATGATTTTTTTTTTCTTTGAGTGAAAAGCATTAAAAAACGGTCAGTTCGTAGCATTAAAAAAGGGGTCAGTTCGGGCCATTTTCAGATGGTTGGACCATTGTGGGCATGCAAGCAAACTTTTGTAGGGCCTATTAGTGGGAACACAATTTCTGGGCCTCGTATTTCCTTTGCACTTTTTCCCACTTGTCACATAGCGAAGGCGATAATGCATCATGATTCTCCCATTAGTAAGAGATCTCCTCTATCTAAACAAATGACAGTGCATCAGTGAAGTACTACAATGTTCTTCCTCTGTTTATACAATGTTTATCTGTCTTAAAAGCCATAATATTTGTACACACCTGATCCCTCCATCTATCTGTCTTGAAGTGCCAAGATACAGATTTGTATTACAACATCTGAGCCCAAATTGACAAGTTAGTACTTGATTGTCACTTGCTTTTCACAAACTTCAGAGGGGGAAGATTCAGAGACATTTTATTGATTGATTTTAATCCCAGTTTCAGAACTGCCAACTATCTAGTATCCGAACAGTTTAATACTTTTTTTCGCCGTAGCTATATATTCTATATATGCTATTATATAAAAAACCTTAATGATTTGTTGAATTGTACTTATTTCAATCTTTGATTACATTTCCTCTGTTATTTCTTCTCACAGCATCCTGGTAAAGTAACCTTTGCTCATTTTGAAGGTTTACTCAAATACTATGCTCCGAGCAAAAGTAAAAGAGATGTTCTTCTCATGTTCAAGACTCTCAACACCAGTGGTTCTGGCAGGCTAGACTTACAGGTGAGAAAACACCAGAAAATTGTTAGAAAGATATAGCCCTCCTTTGATTTTTCATGATTTGATGGAAAATGAACTTTTAGTAAATTCAGAATTGACAAAAGAGAAAAGAAATATAATTTGCTTTGATCGATGAGAACATAGAGTTTCAGCAAAAAGTTTTTAAAGAAAGTAAATTTGACATATAAAAGGTATTGATTATAACCCCCAAATATCCATGTAAATAAGTTTTCTGATTATATTAAATGATATACTTTGATCAGCATTGTTTTTTAAGATACTCGATATAAAAATCTCAGGTTTATTCAATTTAGATAATATTTTGTATTATAGGTTTATATTAAATTAATTTTCAAATGATTTTGTTAACACATTAGTTGTTCTTTCTTTTCTACATCATTTCTTGGTATGGAACTTCTGGAGTGAAAAGAGGTTATGGTATGAGTCCCTTCTCAGCTCCTTTATGAAAACTTTATGGACTCCTTGAAGATAAATATTTGTTTTCGTATATACTGTTTCTTATTGTTTTATCCACAGGAGTTTCATAATGTATTTGAAGCTTCTTGGTTGAAATGGAAATCCCAACGTGAGGAGAGGCTGTGGTTCGAGTCCCTTCTGAGCCCCCTAGACATGCCATTTAGACTCCTACATAAGATGGTCTCGTCAAGGATATTTGAGGCCATCGTCTGTAAGTCCAAGTCTTTTTTTATTTTGTATCACATTATGAAATGAATACATGTATGGTATGAGGACCATATGATACCTCAAACAGCATAACATCAATATACATAAATACAGCCGAGTGAAATGTGTATATCTTAATGTCTTAATATCTTATCTTTATTATTATATGAGGTTTTAACTACTTGTTGCTCTCTTCTTCATCTTTCTTAATTATGTTCTTTTTACATTTTGTAATCCCTTTCTTTCTTTATCCTACTCCCCTTCAATTCTATTCAATTCAATCCAACCTACACATTCTGCTCTTCCACCTCCCGTTATTTCTACCACTCCCTGCATCCCCCAGCACTTCTCCCCCAGCACTTCTCCCCCAGCACTCCTCCTCCACTTCTCCTCCTCCTCTCTCTTCCCCTCCCTCCCCCTACTCCACTCTCTTTCCTCGTTCCCTAATTCCCTTCATCCTTCTGACTCCATTGTTTATTCATCTGATAGCTTTGTCTTCTTCTATTTCCATATTTTCCTTCCATTCATCCACACATTCTCATTCTCTCGCGTTTCTTTTCTTCCTCTCTCCTCTCTCTCTCTTTGCTCCACTTTCTCTCCCCTTCTCTCGCCCTCTTATTTTACTTTCTCCTATCCCTTCCTCTCCCCTCTCTTACCCCTTCCATCCATTTCCTCCCTTATTTCTCTTCCATCCCACCCTCCTCCCCTTTCCCTCCTTCCTCCTACCTATTCTTTCCACCCCTCCCTCACTCCTACACCATCACTCTTCCCCCATCACTCTTCATTGCAATAACATCCAATGTACTGTACCCGATCAAAACGAAAATCACAAATGTGCTGTTGTGGAAGATTCCTCTCCCCATTTGCTCATCAATCAATATATCATTATGTCATCCTCCATTATCTTCGAACACAGTCGTTGATTCCCTAAATCCCAAGTATTCCCATTGAATGCCATATGCTGAGATATTGGTGCATGATGTATGGGTATAGATATTTCATGAATTTTGGGTATAGTGATAATTAGGCAAAGTGACAATGAATCAGGGATGCCAGTTTTTAGGCAATTTTCATCACATTCCTCTATTTCCAGGACATATTTTCAGAGTTACAGTATAGCATCTTGGTATACAAAATACTACATATAACTACATATTCAGACTCTCTGACTAATTCCAACTGCCATGTTTGATGAATGCTTGAGCACTCAAAGATAATGATAATCGAGCTATAAATCATTCATCTAATGTTTGATATTAAATCTAGTCAAACATCTTCGGTAATCTCTGGAAATGAGTAGACTGACATTTCAACAAGTTTTCAACAAGAACCGATAGTTTTTTTCCCAAAATAATTGGTTATATTTAAACAAACAATTTAAGAGCACTCTACTTTATTGTGCAAAAGCGAACTCAATCATGTTATAAAATAATGATAAACTTTTGTTTTTAATAAGTACCAACATAACTCTTTAGACATTAAGTCGAGATATTAAAACAGCAACCAAAACAAAAGGGCACTCTGCCTTATTGTGCAAAAAGTGTCTTCAATCATGTATAGCAGACTGAAGTTTTAGTACAAATATTTATCTTTAAAAGTAAGTTCAGATATGATTGGCACCAAAACAAAAGGGCACTCTACCTTTGTGCAAAAGCATGCCTGATGACATTATACACAAGCAGACTAAAGTTTTCAACAAGTTTTCAACAAGTTCCAATATTTCTCTTTGAACAATAAGTTGAGATGTACAAATGGCACCAAAACAAAAAGACAGACTACCTTTGTGCAAAAGCCTATTCAATATGAGAATGTTTGAGAGGGGCTGCCAGCAGTTTTCAACAAGTACAAATATTTCTCTTTGAACAATAAGTTGAGACATATGACTGGCACCAAAACAAAAGGGCAGTCCACCTTTGTGCAAAAGCATACGCAGTGATGTTATGAATGAACAAAGTGCGGTTGTCAACAAGTAATCATCATTCGAACGCCTCGGTCGTGTTGGCTCTATTTTTTCTGGTTTTAGCAGGTGGCAGCGGCAAGGCTGTTAAAAGAAGAAAATGCCTTGCAGCAATATTAATCGCTGGCTAAACGGCCCGCTTTGCCGCTCCTTTTCTGCGTACTGATCCAAGATTTATATTACGGAATCTTGCTTTTAATTCCAATATCTCAGCACTTAGTAATGAATGCATGACGATGTAGATGAAAGAGAGAGTATGCGCTCACAAAAGCCGATCACACTCAAAGGCTGTTCGAAGCTAGATGTGTACTTTTTTTTAATTTTTGAGAGATGCACTTTTTTGTGGAGAGGTTTTTTGAAGAAGAAGAAAGAGGGAATGAGAGATATATACATTAGATAGAAAGAGAGAGCGAAATAAAAAAGAAAAGAAAAGAAAAATAGGAAGGTTTAAGGGGTGTTGCAATTTTGGAGTTGAGATGATGACAGATGAGTTTGGATTTATATGTTGTTTTGGGGTGGAGGAAGTTAAATTGTACAATTGTATGGATGTGTATACATAGCCACAAGTGTAATAGCATTTGGCAGAAAATGTATCAAGCTCATAAGATCATACTTTAAAAATTCATTATAATTTCATTTATGAGATTTTTGAAAACATCCTAAGCCTTTCATATTAGTTGGCAGGTTAAAATTGTCTTCTGTAATATCTAATTGTTTTATCCTACTTGACATTAAACCTTTATATCTGGACCTCTTGGAAGAACAGAAGTATTTATTTTAATTCTTTTGAAAGGGCAATCCAGCCCATCTTATTATTTGCAAGTTACGTTTTTGTTCACATGTAAATTTGCCAAATGTATTCTTATTTCGTATCATGTTGTATATTATATGTCTTTTTAACGATTGGGAATAAAGTACCATACCATACCATACATTATAAGATTTGTGTTCATTTGAAAATTCCATCTGTCATTATCCTGTGCAGAATTCTTTCCAGAGAAAATTTTATCTAGTGCATCTATTCTAATGATGTTGTGTAGAGTGTATAGAAGAAAATTCTGATATTTTACCGGGGAAGTGTTTCACCAAAGAAGACCTTAAATTTTGTCCTAACTGATGGGGAAGCTTGGTCATATAGCCTTCCAAGACGTGTTCTACTTCCTGGTATTCAGTGTCATAATGTGCATGTATCTGTGAAATCGTTTTTTTAAAGAAAAATTCATCCTTGGCGGTTCGTCACGAAGTTCAGAAAGACTTTAAGAACGACTGGTATCAGTTCTTGTGCTGAATATGCGTACGATTATCAATCATTTAGCTCAAGAACTAATTGTCGTTCTTTAAAATCTTTCTTATCTTGGGGAAAGACCACCTAGGTTGCATTATGTTAAACAATTTGTGCACAAATGGATATATCCAAAGCCCTCAAAATTGATGCCTGTAATGTGTTCATTTTATATATATATGGAGTCTCTCTAACACCACACGTGTTCATAATTCACTCCACTAGATCACATATTTTCACCCAATAGATAACAAATATTGGCAAATGTCAACTTACTAATCACCTTTTGGATATATTTTGGATTCTTTTGATCATCTTCTAAACATCATGGCAAGAGGAAACCAGAAAAAAGGAGGCAAACAAGGAGGCAACAAGGATGCCAATGCATTCTCAAATTTAGACGACAAGGTGATGGAGGGTGCTGCCGCACCCATCGGACCAGATAATCCCCCTGTTCCCGCTGGGGTCTCTGCAGCCGAGGAGAGTGACTCTCTCACTCACTCCACACTAGCAGATCTGCTTAAAGCTGCATCTTGCGACTTTGAACGTGCGATGGGTAAGGCCATGAAGACCATGTTGGACACCCTCAAAAAAGTTGAAGATTCCCTTGTCTTTGAGGGGCGTCGCGTTGACGACCTTGAGGCAAAAAACAAGGTACTAGAGACCAGATTGACTACCTTAGAGAAGCAGTATCATCAACTAGAAATAAAGGTGAACAATCAGGAGAATGAGGCCAACAAAAGTGAAAGGTATTCGCGGCGCAACAACGTTCGTTTCGTTGGATTGGAGGAGCTCTCTGAGGACGGAGATGAGCAAGAGGACTGCGTAAAAAAGGTTGTTGAGCTTGTGAAGGCCAAGTTTGAGATGGATGTGAAGGTAGAGAGGGCTCATCGCGACGGTAAGAGGGGTGACAAGCCGCGACATATCCTTGTCAAATTTACGTCTTATCAGGAAAAGGTGGATGTAATGCGGAAGGCTAGGGCTGCATTGGCTGGTGATGATTGTTACATCGTAGATGATTTAACCAGGGTGGATCTCACAGAGAAAAGGAAGCATATGAAGAAAGTGCAAGAGCTCTTCAAGGAGGGGACAAAACTACGGTTCTACGCTGGAGCTTGGAGGATAAATGGAGGTGCCCCTTTTGACTTTAAATTACTGATATTCTACAATCATGCAATGCAACTTTAAGATCATCACCCATTTAATGAATGGGCAGTTGACTCTGGGGTTTGTTTACTTAATGGCTTGGCTCAGCTCCCCTTCTTGGAAGTTGAGACAACGCTCTCTTTGTTCCTTATCAGTCCATTTACACTGTAATTTGTAGGCCAAGCTATGCCTATTATCTCTCTTGTAATACTTTAAGTATTCAAACTTTTGGGTTTTTTAGAGCTATGTATATTCTTTCTGGAGTGTTTATGTTTATGTTAAACTCTACATACAAATTATTTTCGTTTCATTTCTATTTCGTTTTTAACAAGTTCTTTTTATTTTTTTTTTTTTCATCAACCTTATAGTCATGTATTTTTGGCTTATTTTGTGTTTCTGTTTTATAGTTCTGTATTTCTTTCTATTCTTCTTCATGCTCGTTATTTCTCTCTTCAACTATTCCCTTAAGTATGTTGCAATCAATTATATGACTGTGAATTTAAATTACTGTGATGGTTACATGTACATAGATATTTCATTTCACTATAAATGGTTTTAGAGGAATATAATTTTCAGCAAATTGATAGGGATTGCCGGTACTATTTGCCAGGAGAGTTTATTCCAGTTTCAAATTCGATCAAGCAATCACAATCACTTAGTTTCTTACATTGTAATGCTAGGAGCATATCAAAAAATTATGAATATATAACNGAAGTTGGTTTTTAGGATTTTGGATTTTCTGTGCTTCTAAGCCGTATTATCCACCAAAAATTAATTTATAGTTTTGTGGAAAATTCAACTGACCAGCCCCAATTTTTAAAAGTGCCCATTCCCTTGACGACTGAATTATTTTTAAATGTTTCTTTCTAAGAGCACTGGGATTTCAGCATAAAGATATAGTGTTAGCTTTTATATACTAAGAAGGGCCTATTACACTGTAATTTCAGACCAAATTATGATTAAAGCTGAAAAATTATATATGTAGGGAATACATAAATTGAAATGATTTCCATCATTATCCCCCCCCCAAAAAAAAAAAGAGAAAAAAGTGGAATGGTTATTCCTGATATATTTTCTATTCAATACATTTCAATAAGATATATACAGGCGGTACACATCACTATGAATCATAATTTTCAGAATCACTTCACCCCCTAATAGCGTCAATTGTTAGCAGTCATTTCTAACAATAGAGGGGGTGTTTTCTTTTTCCAACGAGAGGTTCTGCCCTCTCAAGCTGAAATGATGACAGGTTGGATGAGGGAGAGATTCACACCAGAGAAGATGATGTCAAGAAATATTCGCTTGAATATTTTGGGAGGAAGTTGTTAAGAAGAAAATATTTGACTCAGATGACACATTAAGGCATGCATGGAGGCATCGTGGTATAGTAGTTTAGACTCTCGCTTTTCAACTTTAGGGTCGCAGGTTCGAACCCTTCCCTTGAAGTTAATTTCCTTCAGCAAGAATTTCATCCACATAGTGTTGCACTCGACGTCGACCCAGCTGAGGTGGATAGGTTCCTGGAAGGAATTTTTTTCCTTGAAATGCAGCGCGCTACGTACAGCTGCACTGCTGACGCCAGAGTAATTATAATACATTCTAGACAACTAATAAAGTTCGTTAAGATAGTATCATTTTTATTATTATTTATCCACTTCATCCAAAGAGCGTAAATTATTTGCAGTCATTTCAAACAGTAGAGGGAGTATTTTTTTCCCAACGAGAGGTTCTGCCATCTCTAACTAAAATGATGACAGGTTGGATGAGAGAGAGATTCACACCAGAGAAGATGACGACAAGAAATATTCGCTTGAATATTTTGGAAGGAAATCAAATTATTTTTAATAATGTTTCTTTGTAAGAGCACTAGGATTTCAGCCTAAAGATATGTACGGTTTTAGCTTTTATATTCTAAGAAGGGCCTATTACACTGTATTGTTTTTTATTTCTAATATGATTTTGCACCAAATTATATCTAATGCTGAAAAATTATGAATGCAGGGAATTTTAAATTTCCATTATTATACCCCCCCCCCCCAAAAAAAAAAAAAATATGGAAAGGTTATTTCTGATATATTTTCTGTTCATATGATTCAGGAAATATATGATACAGGGGATACAATAGACAGTATGAATCGTTATTCTCAGAACTACTGCACCTAAAAGAACATCTATCGCAAACAGTGTTTCTGACAATAGAGGGAATATTTTCATTTCCCAACGAGAGCTTCTGCCCTCTCGAGCTGAAATGATGACAGGTTGGATGAGAGAGAGATTCACACCAGAGAAGCCGATGAATATTTTGGAAGGAAATCGCCCCCAACCCCCACAAACATATTAAAGGCTAGCTGAAAGTCGGTTTGAAAGGTTTTAGCTTTTCTGTGCCTTGTAAGCTTTATTATCCACCAAAAATGTATTTATAATTTTTCAAAATTGGCCATTCCAGTGGTGACTAAATTATTTGTAAATGTTTTCTTTGTAAGAGCGCTAGGATTACAGCCTAAAGATGTAGTACGGTATTAGCT